>JAKSZT010053930.1:382793-406236 GCA_026826555.1 Tolypeutes matacus | reverse complement strand
GGACCCTGAGCTCGGGAGACCCTGCCCAGGAGGACCCTGAGCTCGGGAGACCCTGCTGAGGGCCTGTGCTATATTTAATGCTTTGTGGCCCCACCTCGAGGTTCCCATGATCTTAGTTTTGAATTTGGGGGCTCTGAGTGAGGCCTGGTGGGTGAGGGGAGCAGTGCCAGGAGCTTGGAGCCTCGACGCATGCAGGCCTGCCTCCACCACCTCCCGGGAGCAGGTCCTCGGCTGCCCACTGGTGTCCCACCCTGGCCTCCTGGGCACAGCGGGGTGGGCTTGGCACAGACGGACCCGCAGTGCTTCCCCCGAGGCACAGGAGGCCCACCGAGGATGCGAGGGCCTCTTTCAAGCGATCCCTGATTACTCTTTTACAGTGAAGTAAAGTATTTTAATTCTCAATGTTCCCAGCGTTTTAAATTACGGTGCAGTAAATAAAAGTTTGTCTTACTCTTTTTTCATGCCCACATATATGTATAACTGACAACACAGGAGTTTTCAATATTTTGACAAACATTTTTCAAAGTTCCAGAACAATCATAACTCCCCCAGCTTTGCGTGGCTGTTTTTATGGTGATCATGTAGCTGAGATCAGCCCCCACCTTCGGGGCAACTGACTCCCATCCAGCTGAATGGCTCAGTGTGAAACTCTCGGAGATAATCCACACATCTAAGTGCCAATTGATGTAATCCCTTTGTCTTCTCCCTGGTTATTATCCAAGTAAAAACACTCAACGTTTTGATATTGTAAGCCTTTCATCGTCCACACTCTGCTTTCTCTGTGAAAATTTGTTCTCGGGGGTTAGAATTCTTTATTCTTTGTGAGTATAAAGCAAGGTCAAGATACAGATAAACAGACATGCATTGCATGTGCGGGGTTAAAATCTTATGTGGGGGGTCGATTAGGATGAAGAGGTCTGGAAAGTCTCCTTCCGGGGGTGACGACAGAAACTCTGGCGGCCCAGGGGCACGCTGACCACCCGAGAGGGCCGCCGTCCAGACGGCCTTCGGAAGCGGAGCCTTCCGGGCTTGCTTCCTTCCTGCGCGGAAGGTGCTGGCTCGGGACAAGCGCGGGCAGGGTCTGGGCCTGCCTCGGGGCCCCTCCCGCTCTGCTCCCTGAAGACCGGCCCCCAGCCGCCCCCCTCCGCCTTCTCCTGCCTTCGCGGGGACCCCCGAGGCCGCGGAGTGCCCGGCCCGGCCGCAGCCCCGTTGTGCCCAGACAGCAGGCGGGGAGCTCAGTGTTAGAAAGGCCGCTGAGGGCTGAGATCCGCCTTCTCCTGGCCACGTCCAGGAAAGCAGCAAGCAGACCAGAGCGCCCTGCCTGTTATTTCTCTCCTAGCGTCAGGAAACCTTTGACTTCAGATTGCTAACGTCAGATGACAGCAAACCAAGGGTCCCGTTCACGAAGAGTTCTCACGACGGGCCGTTTCCACGAACTCGTGGGGGAGCCTGTGACCACAAGTTCCCCGCAAAGTGCGAGAAGCCCGGGGAGCGGGCGGACGGGCAGGGCGGGGTCTCAGGGGGGCTGCAATGAGCGGAGCTGGGAATCACACGTTTAGCCCCTGCCCCAGCACAACTGCACACCGGTTTCCTGTGGGGCTGCTGGGTTCGGCCAAGCCACGAATGGATCACGACCACAGCACTGCGGCATTGGCCGCTGTGCCCGAAACATCCCTGAGTAGAGGACTGGGCGCTGCCGGGGAGGGCTGGCAGCGGCCAGGATGGACGGTCCACAAAGGCCTTGCTGGGGTGGGGGTGGAGGGCCGGGCAGAGCCCCTGGGAGGCCAGTCCCTCAGTAAAGAAGCACAGCACAAAGGAGAGTGGAGACGAGAACGGCTTTTCCCCCCGCGGTCCCCTCCGCTGACACAGAGGATGCACTCTGACCTCCGGCCACCTCCACACAGGCCTCCTGGGAATCACGGTCCCCCGCAGAGCGGATGCTGAAAATGGTCTTTTGCTACCTCCTGTGGCAGCAATTTTAGACACGTACCTGCACACCAACCCCTACAAGCCCCCAGCACTCACCAGAGCTAAGCAGGCAGAGTGCGGCAGAAGCTGGGATCCAGCTCGAGACGCGTCGGCGAGCGTGCCCAATGAGGGCCCTGCTGGCAGGCAGCCTGGAGCCGAGGTGACCTCGCCTCTGACGGAGGTGATGGGGGCTGCAGGAGGAGAGGGTGAGAGAGATGGGCAGAGGGGCACAGGGCTGTGCTCTCTTTTTTGGGGTCAACCCTGGGTGACCTTGACCATGTCATGTGATCCCTGGAGTGAGCAAGGGAGGCGAGACCTGCGGTGCCACATCCCAGGCACTGATCTAGAAACGGGAGGTTGGGCCCGTGGTCCCAGCTCTGGAATTTGATGAGCTTTTGGGTAGCACATTTGCCAGCAGCCAGATCACACATTCCAGCGTCAAGCCTCTCTGCCTCCCTGCACCCCTCCGACTCACTGTCCAGGACCCATATATCAAGCTTTCTCTGTTAGTTAAGGATGTTTGCAGCTCAGACTCCCTAGCAGGTGGAAAAGTGCTTTCTCAGCCTCCAGTGCCATGGGTGTGAGCTGCCGTAGTTATCACTACCTGTGTCTATAAATAGGCGCCTGGACACAAGAAAGGAATATGTTGGAGAGGAGACTGCCCGCGACCTCATGCCACCTGAACACCGCTCTGGAAGACCAAACACCACGGCGGGCTCCATCTGCTCTGTAAGTGGTCGTCCGCTCTGCCTTTGCTTGGCGTGGGCACGTGCCTTTGGAGGATGGAGAATGCAGCGCCTCGTTTGTTAAAGTCGCTCTGCAAAGTAAGAGCTGAGCTTTCTGTACTTAATTGGCTGAAGGTTTAAAATGGTGCAGATTCCTTGGGCTATTTATTTCCCCTAAAAAAATATATACTTAGAGGTCTGCACAGTTTTGAAGCCAGCTGGGCTCTCACACCTGTAAACTTGGATTCACATCAATTGCTTACCACATCAAGATTGATAAATCTGTAGGAAATCCACTGAGAGAACTTCAATTTGTGGTGGCCACAGGGAGGGGCTTGGCAGGGACTAACCAGGGGGCCGGGCTTCCATCTGAAGAGCCAGTCAGCCCTGCTCACTCTTGTCTTGTGGGATGGTCAGCCCAGTGTGGCTGGATCTTCCGAGAATCCAGAAGTCCGGATTTTTACGTGAGATTTCCAGATTCTCTGCATACATCCTAAACCAAGACGCCCTGGCTTCCTGCTGCACCCTCCACCCCCATCTTCCATGCTTCCATCCCTGCCCATGCGTCCCGCATCACATGGTCCTCCCTACCTCTCCTCCTCGATGGCTTGATCTCCTGCGCCCTTTCCAGAACCACAGGAACCTTCCACAGGCCAGATGTCCACGCTTCACATCGTCACCCCTCCCCGGGGACCCACACAGTGGCACTAGGAGCAGAGAGGAACCTCGGTTCCTGGACAAATGACCAGTGCCTGCACCAGGTGGGGCAGAGAGATTGAACCTTCCATAACATCTGGGGAGTCACCGACCAGCCCCAGCAACAAGGGAGAGGAACACCATGTGGGACATCCCCAGGATTTCCAGAAATAGTCCAGGGAATGTCATTTCACAGGTGAGGGCTGACCCAAGGAAATGCGACTTTGTTAGTGTTCTCCGCAGGGGTGAAGGGGCAGCTTGTTCCCGTGGGATGGTTCCTGCCAGGGGCTGGAGCAATGCGTGGTGAGGGCGAGGGCCCTGCACTCAGCCTGGCCGTGTCCAAACCGCACTCCCTCTAGTGCATCAGTAACACGAGCACAGCTGTGCCGTGACGCGCTCGCCTATAATGCAGAAGCAGCACAAGCATCTACTGCAGGGCTGTTGAGGAGATCGGCAGGTGCAGGGAAGGTTTCAGAGCGCTGCGTGGCACATGGCCTGGCTGCTGCCTCATGTTTCCAGTCACTCCTCCCCACTTCCGGTCCCCAAGAGAGGAAGAACAAAGCACCTGCCACCACTTGCCGTGTTCTGGGCCAGAACTCCCCGGTGGACATGTTGGTGAAATGACCTGGAGCAGGTACCTAACCCACAGCCTTACTTCACAGCCAAACCCAAACCCACACCCAAATCTTGGCATCTCTCCCCCATCTTGCTGGATGGATGGGAGGGCAGGGAATCAAAGGGAGCCGGGAGCTCAGAACCCACCAAGAGAAGGAGACAGAGGCAGCCAGAGAGGGCCTGCGGTTTCACAGTTGGTAAAGGATGAAGGATGATGGAGGAGCAGTCACACGCTCGGCCTCGTAGCACCCGGCCCCTCACGCTGTGTAACGGGATGAGGCAGGACTGGCTGCGCTGGCTGGTCCAGCAGTGTGGTGCCATGGATTCGGCGCTTCCTGCCTCTCCATCCAGCAGGCTGGCTTCATTCTGGAGCCAACGGCACGGCCCCAGGGCTGACAAGCGTCCTTGGTGAATTTGGGGGTGGGGAGAGAACACTCTTCTCCTCAACCTCTGCACACCTGTCCTTCTCCTCTTTTCACTGGGCCAGCTCGGCTCACCTGGCCTCCTCTGAGACTGTTGTTGCTGCCAGGGATGCTATGGGGGAGCCTGGGCCTCGGTATTCCTGCAGGAATGACAATAGACCACGCTTGGCCAAGACTAACAGGACAGCCTCTGCTTGGGCCAATTCCCCAAGCCAAAGGGTTGCGACTCAAGAGAGAGGGTGGGTGGACATAGGGGAGAACACTCACCTGGCACATGAAGGAGACTCAACTCCCTTCTGCCACAGCAGACTCCGTCCTGGGGAACCAGGAGGGGTCAGGTCCACAGACTTGATGGGCAGGGAGGCCATGAGAGGTCAGGTCTGCAGGCCTCACGGGCAGGGAGGCCGAGTGGCCAAGATGGTCAGGTGGCCCGAGCTCCCGTCCACTCTATGCCCTCGGGCAAGCACCTTCACCTTTTACATGTCTTCTCATCTTTAAGTGGAGATAACAATGGTACCCACTTGTATCAGTCAAGGCTCCCCAGAGAAACAGAACCAACAGGATATCTGTATATACGTAGATATATATAATACATAGTTATAGATATTAAGAGATTTATTATAAGGAATTGGCTCATGCAGTTGTGGGCACTGGCGAATCTGAATTTGTAGGACAGGCCTGAGGCTGGAAATTCTGGCGAGAGTGATGCTGAATTCTTGAGTCAGGATTCCTTCGGTTGGAAGCCCAGGGAGGAGAGGAGGGAGTCTGCTGGAGGCAGAATTCCTTTCCTTCCCTGGCACCCTCAGTTCTTGCTGGTAAGTCCTCCAATTGACCAGAGTTGGACCAAACAAACACCTGGCCACCGCGGCCGCGGCAGCTAGACAAGTCTGGAGCCCACTTCGCCCTCCAGCCCTGTGAGCAAGCCTTGTCCTGAGACTGAGCTCCCAGGGCCCAGGGTATGGAATGGGGTTTGTCTTGGTTGCCACAGGGCTACCGAAGCAAAGTCCAAGAAATGGATTGGCTTTTCTAAAGGGGATTTATCTGGGGTGAAAGCTTATAGTTCCAAGGCTGTGAAATGTCCAAATCAAGGCACCATCAGAGGTGCTTTCTCAGGGTCCCACAGATGGTGAAGCAAGATGGCCGCCAGTCTCTGCCGAGGTCCCTGCCTTCCCCTCCAGAATCTACTGCCTCCTGGAGCTCAGCTTGGGGATCCAGGCACAGGGCCTCTTTCTGGGCCTCTTCTCTCAGTCTCTTGGGGCTTCTTTGCCTTTCTGCAGCTGTTGGCGAGCCTGGAGTTCTCTCTCACATGGCCAGATCAAACATGGCGGCTTCCCTTCTCTCTGTGTCTCCGTTTATATCAGACCCAGCAAGAGGGCACAGACCCAAGCTGGCTCCCACCTCACTGACGTAGTCCAATCAAAAGACCCCACACCCACAGGAATGGAGTAATTAAAAAACATGATCTTGATCTTTCTGGGATTCATGAAAGAACTTCAAACCGTCACAGTGTTTTAGAATTTAGGCTCATAATAATTCTACCCACCCCCTTCCCGCACACACATCTTAAACCGGGAAGGCTGGTACCTCCTGCAAGGAGCAGGCTTCTCTCCTCTGCCCCCTAGCAGCCCCACCCCTCACCATGGGCTATTACATGGTTCAGGAGGTGGGACTTTCCCCCAAGCAATGTCCTCTGCACATTGCATGCTGCTGCCCTGGCTGAGCCTGTAGCTCCACAGTCCCAGGCACCTCCTAGTGAAAGCCTGCATGCCAGAACTTCTGCCGGTTAACCACCAAGCTCTGCTAAACTACATTTCCCAGCTCTGCTTGGGATGGAGGGTGGTCCGGGACTCCATGGTAACTAGTGGGGTGTGAGCAGAAGTCAGGTGTGCACCACTAAGCCTGGCCCCTAAAATCCTCAAAGTGTGTCCTCTCTTCACTAAAGCATCTAGCCTCCTGCCCTGGCTGGATGTCCATGACCTGGGAGGAGGGGCAAGCCGGAAGCCAGAGAAGGCTGTGCTTCACCAGCCTGGGCTCCGGATCCTATGTGGAGCACAGAGCCTGCCACCCCTGACCGTACTTCACGTGAGCAGGAAATGCATTGCATCATGTGGAGGGAGGTTTCTGGGTTTATCTGCAACAGCAACTCCTCTTCCTGGAGCTCCATCCCAGCCACCTACACTAGAAAATGCAGACAGTTCAACGTCCTAGTGCAAGAGCCCAGCTTCCAGGCAGTGACGGGCACAGACGTCAGCATCACTCTGCCTGCATCCAAATTCCAGCTACCCTGCTTCTGCAGGCAAATTATGTCACCACTCTCTGCCTCAGTTTCTCCATCTCTAAAACAATTAGCAGAGTAGTTTCATCACTCGTGAAGTTGTTGGGAGGAGGAAATGAGTTAAAACCCACAATGTGCTTAGAACCGTGCCTGGTGGGTGCTTCCTTATATTGGCATATCCTGTTCACAGAGATGGGGAGCACGGTGGGAATGTGCAAGCCAAAGAAGATGGACATGGGTCTTTGTTTTGGCTTATTAGTTTTTACTTCATTCAGGGCCCATCTGCTCAATTTAGTGGGAAGTCCAGGATCGCCTTCCCCATCTCCACCTCACCCCGACTCATCCCAGAACCCCAGGGACTTAGCCCCAAAGGGCCAGTCCTGCTCTGGACACCAGGTGGAGGGAGACATGAGTAGATGGATCCATCCAGCATCATCACTGATTCTGCTTCTGCCACAGGAGTGTCTGTGCCTCATCCCACAGCTGAGGGGCTTCTGTCCACTATTCTGAATGCCTAACTACAGCGGTATGCTCCACCATGCATGGACTCTACCCTCAGTCTTAGATGTCATTCCAGGAACACGTCTACTGCATTGAGGTCATTCTCCAGCTCCAGGTCACCAGGGTGCCCTTCAGCCTTCACCACAGGCTGGCACCCCTCCCATGGGCCTAGGAGCCCATTCACCAAGGGCTCACAAGATGGCCCCTGCCCTTGTGGTGAGATCCTTTGGGGCCCTTGGTCTCCTTTCCTACCAGGACACCAAGTCAGATCCACTACAAGCAATCAGAGAGGTTTTAAAACTACTGAACAGCAAGAAGGAGAGTGGAGCCTCCATCCCTTTCCACCAATAGCTTTAGGGAAGGTGGTTTCAATCAGGCCTTCAGAGGCTCCCTTTGCACCTTCAAGGTGAATGTATTAGAGGAACCATTCTAACTTTCACAGTAACATCAAAGAGAACCATCTCTCAATGGATTTTCCACATCTACCTTGACCTGGAAGTGGCTGGCCCCTCTGCTCATCTGCTTTGAGCTTGAAGCCTCTTCAACAGTTCTCCACTGGGTAGGAGGAGAAGCTGATTGGTGGGCGAGGATGGGTTCAGCCTTGGACTCCCTGAATTTACATCTCCAAGGGCACTGGCAGGTGTTTGAACATGAGGGCCTAGTACTCAAGGGAAAGGAGTGGGCTGAAAACTGAGGCTTGGGATCATCAAAGTAAAGAAGATACTGAAACCACAGTGTGGCTTATACTGTTGAATGAGGATGCACAGGTGAGTTGGGGCACAAAAAGCTTTGAGCATCAGGCTGAGGAGTGGGACTACCATACCCTGTGCCCATGCCTTGCAGAGGTTTCTACAGTTCCTTTCAGCACAGAGTCCATGACCCAATGGAACAGGTGACAATAAATGTCACATGTGGTATGATGCTGAGGGAAAAGGCTCCGGTCCAGGAGCTTGTACACGATGGCTCAGTGATGCTGGAGAAGTTACATCACTGATGCTGACCTTGGTTTCCTTATCTATAAAACAGCTGTTCTAGACAAGGGTCTCTCTAAATTGCCTTTCAGTGTAGGTATCCTATGATCCTAAGAAGGCATAAATGGTTGCTTTAGAGGGGGTCGATGTGATGAAAGGGGTCGTTTAGGAAGGCTGGTTCCACAGTGAGGAAAAACAGGGTAGAGTGGAAGCATAACGTGTGGAGCTGGGAGGCAGGGAGATGGGTCAGGGGACGCTGTTGTCTGGATCTCAGAGGATGAAGACCCCCCTAAAGTCGAATCAGAATGAATGGGCAAGGAAAAAGCACTTAGCTTCCTAGGGTTGCCATAACAAAGCCCCACAAACTGGATGTCTTAAAACAACAGAAATTCATTGTCTCACAGTTCTGGAGCCTAGGAATCCAAAATCCAGCCGTTGGCAGGGCCACGGCCCCCTGAAACCTGTAGGGGAGCTCCTCCCTGGCCTCCCCTCGCTCCTGGAGGTCCTTGTCTTGTGGAAGCATCGCTCCCATCTCTGTCTCCTCCATCTTCGTGGCTTCCCACCCTCGGTCTGCCTGTCCTGGGTCCTCATTTCTCCTCCCTCTAAGGTCACCAGTGCTATTGGATAAGGACCCACCCCGTCCAGTTGGCCTCATCTTCACTAGTCACACCTCCAAAGACCCTAATTCCAAAAAAGGCTGCATTGATGGGGCCGGGAATTAGGGCTTAAAAGATATGTGTCTTTAGGGGAGGCCACAACTCAACACATAAACTCTTCAAAGGGAGTGACAACAGGCTCGGGACCCTCCAGATACCAGAGTCAAGATGGATGAGTCAAGTAAAGAACCGGAGGGGGACGGTAATGCATTTCTGAAGCCCCTTCCATCTCTGAAGCTCTGTGGCACGTCTGAAGAGCTCTGTTCTGCTACCTTTAAATGGGGTGCTTTAGAGGGGGCCTGGCCCAAGCAAAGACATCAGCTTCCCAGATGCACAGAAAGTGAAAATCGGCATTTAGGAGATGAGTCAGAATTAGAACCCAACAGCCCCTGGACTCTGACCTGGTATCACCCTATGAAATCAGGGGAAAAGGCAGAGAGGACAACAGGAAAGGCAGGACTGAAGACTTGTAATCCATGTCTCAACCCTATCCACACCAAGAGCGCAGAGAACAGACCTGTCTGCCTCTGTCTTAACTAGGAAACCTCAAACCCCATCTCAAAATAGGTACTGCATGGATAAACCCAGAAAGTCAAACTCCCCAACGGAGAGCCACGGATTTCCTTTAGCTGCCTTCACAGGGACAACTGGGCAAACCCATTACCACCCCATAAGTAGCCCACAGCTACTATTATGCTTTGATTGTCACATAAAAAGATTACAGGGAGTAACTCTCTAAGTGGGAGATGGCAGCTTTCTCGGCCTAAAACATTATTAGCCTTGTTAATTTTTAAGAAATGCACCAAAGGGCTGGCACGGTCGGGAAATGACTGCAGATACGTTTTACTGCCTCCCTGTTCTACGCCCAGCCTCCCCGCCCCGGAGCCTTCACCTCCCACTTTTATCACAGACCACAGCTTTTCCATAATGGAAGTTCTGTCCTTTTATTGTCCTGTGGTTGTCAAGTTTGAGCTCAGCTCGATTTAAATGTCCCCGTAAAATCCTGAAAGATGAGACACGGAATCAGCTGTGGCTGTCTGGGCTCAGTGGGAGCAGCTGGGGTTTTAGTTTCTTGGTTTCAGATGGGCTCTTGGACCCGGCCCTCTTTTAAAGCCTCTGCTGAGCGCCTGGAGGTGTACAGCTCCCGAGCCGGCTTCATCCAGCCGAGGTGCTGTGGGAACACGCTCTGCCCGAGGAACGCCACCTGTGGCCCCAGCGACCACGTCTGAGTCCCTGTCACTTCCCCACTGCCCTCGGTCCAGTTACACCCGCCCCTGGTTCAGGCCTCACATCTTCAGAGTGTGAGGCTAAAGCAGTTGCTGTGAGATTCAGTTAAGTGAAATCCTGTATTTAGTGGGGTGAAGAGGGTCCCCCCCGGAATTCACGTCCACCCGGAACCTCAGGATGTGACCTCACTGGGAAAGAAGTTCTCTATGATGTAATCAGCTAAGGATCCCGGGAGGACATCACCCCGATTTAGAGTGGGTCCTAAAGCCACTGACAAGTGTCCTTAGGAGAGGAGAGGAAAGACAGACGGAGGCGAGGCAGAGCTCGGAGCCGGGCCTCCGCAAGCCAAGGAACGCCAAGGAACTCCGGCTGCTCCGGAGCCAGGAGACAGGCCTGGACGGGCCGACCCCGCCGCCCCCTCGATTTGGGCCTTCTGGCCTCCAGGGCTGTGGGATCACACTTACAGTGGTGGATGACACCCAGTTCGTGGTCGCTTGTTAGGGTGCCCGGGGAGACTGACGCAGTATGTATGAAAAGCGCTACTCCTTGTCAGGCAGGGAGGCGAGGACTCTGCTCAGGCACACAGGAAAGAAAACCACGGAGCCACTCAGCCCTGCGTGTGGGCTTCTGGGCAGGAGGCAGGGAAGCTAGGTGGGGGCCCGGGGTGGGAGAGCCACGGGTGGGATAGTCTGAGGGGGCCCAGGGTGGGGAGCTCAGGATGGGGGAGCACAGGGAGGGGGCTCGTTTTACAAACGACAGGAGTTTCAGCCGTGAGCGTGAGCGTGTCTCAACGGGGTGTAACATACCTGCACTCGTGTGCACCCTCTCCCCAGCTCCCCGGATTGAAGTTGAGGATGAGGACGGAGTTGATCTCAGGACCAAGGGCGGTGGCTGTTGAACGAATGGGTGAGCAAACAGCTGTCGCCCTCGAGTCGAATCAAACCGAGTCCAGCCCTCTGGGTCGTCCTGGTGGACGCACTGAACTGGATTAACTTCAGAACCCACGTGGCATCACGCACCACCCAGTGTCCAGCTGGAAGGCCGGTGGCCTGGGCGAGGGGGCCCGTCTGGAGTCGGCATGAGCTCTGCTCGATGGATACGAAACGGGCACCTTGGGCAGAGGGCAGGAGGGTGCGCCTGGAAGCGGGGCTGCCCCCCATGCCTACACCATCCAGGGCTGCACCCCCGACCTGCTGGCCCCTCACTGCAGCCCAGGGAGCAGGCCCCTGATCCCCCAGCCCAGGCAAGAGGCTGAAGCCTGGGCCAGGGAAGGGGCTCCCCGTGGATGCCCTGTGCCCTGGGACTCGACCCCGACGCCCGCCTCAGTCCCTGCCCCCAATCCTGGACTGGGCGAGGGGCCGCAGTTCAGGTCTGGACCACGGTTCCTGGGGCACAGCCCTTCCCTTCTCTGGGCCTCAGTATCCCAAGGAACAAGCAGGAAGATCCGAGGGGCTAACAGACGTGGGGAGGAGTCCTGGGCTCAGCAGGGCTGGGCTGGGTTCCAAGCTTGGTGGGATGCAAAGTCCCGGCCGAGACCCATGTGGGTGGCAGACCTCAGTGGGGGGCGTCCTCACTTTGGGGGTTCATGGGAGCCAGGCCAGTGACCCTGCATGAGAGCATGGGATCTCGTGTTGTGTTTGTTTCATACCATCCCCAGCCCCACGTGCCCCCTGAGCCCTTCTCATTTCCAAACACAGACCCTTGCTCCCAACTGCCCCCCAGGTTGAGCCACAGTCCTGCTACGCTGCCAGCTGCCTCACCCCTGCCAGGCAGTCCCAGCGCGGGACCTGGAAACTGTCAGGCTGCCAGGCTCCAGGCCGTCGTCACTCTGCCCACCTCCTGCAGGCTGTCCCGCTGGCTCACTCTTCTAGAACCCTCCAGAGTCCCCGCAGCCAGGGTTAGATCCTCCTGTGGCCAGGCCGTCCACCCTGCCGCAGGCATTGGAGAACATGTGCCCTGACTCCTCCAGATGAGAAGGCTGAGCCCGGAGCCTTCCAGAGACACGGCAGACCCAGGCCCGTGCACACGGCCCCCTCCCTACCACCTCCACTGACCCCCACCCGCATTCTGGAATTTTCTTTAACTAGGCCCAGGCTTGCTCCTTGCGGTTTTCTGCTTCTCACAGCATGGGGGATGTTCTGCGTATTGAAATAGAAGTCCTCGCAGATGTCACAGTGCCCGCGTCTGTCTCGCTTCTCTGTGGGTGAGCCCAAAGCCGCTGCCGTTTCTGGAACCCCATTCCGCTCAGTCGAGGGTGCAGCAGCAAAATCACAGCAACTAGGAGCAGATTCTGAGCAGGAGCGGAGGCGTGCTGGGCCCCCCAGGCCGGGAGGGAGGGTGACACCCAGGGGCCTCGGACCCTCAGCCCTTGGGGAGGGTCGGTGATGAACTGGGTGGGCCTGCGGCCTCTCCGCCTCCTCCTGGCCGGCCTGCACTTGCTCACTGGACTGAATTTCGGCCGCCCTTGGCCTGGAAGCCAGCCCAGAACTCACTTCCCATGTCCAGGGCTGAGTGTTTTCTGCTGTTGGAAGGAGGAGGAAAACTGCGCACTCTGATGGTATTTGAGATAGGGTGGCACCCCAGGGGGTGCAGCCAGGGCCCCTCGGGGGAAGGGGGCATGGCCCGTACTCAGCCAGCGGGTCGCGGCGCTAGGGCTCCGGGGAGCAGGGGTCGCTGGCCTGGGGCCCGTTTGTTAAGATCCGACTTGCCCACGCCGACCAGCGCGGCTGCCGCCGACGGGCAGTGTCAGCCACCCTGCCCACGCGAGGTCCAGGGCACGCGGGCAGCGGGTGGTGCCGGCAGATTCCAGGGGTGTCTGACCGAGGGCCCCTCCTGCCCCTACCCAAACACCGAGCCCCACGACGAGCAGCACCCAGTCCCGGGCCGCCCCGCACGTCCCGGCACACCCTCCCTGGCCTCATTGGAAGCTGGCCGGGGGGGTGTCCTTCTGTGGTGGCCGTGACCCAGCAGGGGGCGGGAAGCTAGTCAGGCCGCGCCCGCGTCACGCGCCCGTAGCCTCTCCTCGTCATGGACCTCTGGTCCTCGTCTCCGTTCTCCCCGCTGCCTCCCCCTCCAGAGCACCCTGCAGTGCCCCGGGGACACACGCCTCCGTGGATGCGTGGGGCGCCCCAGCCCTGCTGGCGCTGGGCAGGAGCAGTCTGGAGGCGCGCGGGGGCAGCGCCTGACTGATGGGGTGTGGGGCTCTTGCCCCAACTTGCTAAGGTGACGCTTATGGGGTTTCTCAGGGCACAGTCCTGGAAGGCTGAGCGGCCTCTCACTCTTGGCCAACGCCTCCTTCCCTCTTCACTCCTGCCTCCTGGACTCAAACGTGGCTCCTGAGCCTCCCCCAGGCCCAGCCTTCTGGAGAGCGCAGGCTCGCTCCCTGCCGCCTGAAACTGATTGCCAGAAAGCACAGTCACAAGATTTCTCCAGGAACCAGGTGGTGATGCCGGCAGCATCCCGCAGGAGGGGCAGTCTGTCCCAACAAGGGCAAAGAGGTGGTTTGAGTTTGTTGAGGCTGCCGGTGCAAAACACCAGAAATGGGCTGGCTTTTATAATGGGAGTTTATTAGGGTAGAAGCTGACGGTTCCGAGGCTGTGAAAATGTCCACACGGAGGCATCAGAGAGGCTGCCTCACCAAGCTTGGCTGCTGGAGACCCGGGGCTCCTGCCAGGTGGCCGGGCAAGATGGCGGCCGGGCTCGGCCTTCTCTCCAAGCGCACGGTCTCCTCGCGCTCAGCTGTGGACAGTCAGGCACAGGGCTCGCCCCTCTGGCTTCTCGCTCGGCCTTTTGGGGTCTCTCTGTTGCACGTGATCCTGGAGTCCTCTCTCACATGGCAGGGTAAAATGGCAGCTCTCTTTCTCTGTGTGTCTCTGTTTCTCCTGTTTATAAAGGACTCTGGCGAGAGGGCCGAGACCGTGGCTCTCGGAGGAGCCCCCCCCGTGGGAAGGGGTTCTCTGTGCACACCCTAGGGCCTTGAAGACTGCTACCCTGGCCCCTAGGGGACTCTGGGGGCTGGGCCTCTGCTCCCCGGTGTCAGCTTAGCCCTCTCTGCACACAAGCTCTCTTTGGTTTGCCCCCAGGATGCCTGGCCCTAAGCCCCTGCTGACCCAGCATGGGGGTCTAGAAGGTATAAAGAAGGCAGTTGTGGGGGCTTGGGTGAAATCCCAGTCAGCTCCAGTAGACCCCGGAGGTAAAGACTGGGAGCTGGATAGACGCAGATCTGGGCAGAAGGCTTTGTCCAGCAGGTCCTAACTAAGGGGCCTCAGGACCCTGCCCAGGCAAGAATCACAGTCCCTAGGTCACCTGCCTGCCGTGGCATCAGTATACCTGCCACTTTTAGCTCAGTTCCTGCCACTTTGCCAACACTGTATTCACTGCTGGATTCCTAGCCCCTGGAATTACTGCTGGAATACAGTAGCTGCTGATAATCCTAGCTGGATGACTGAATGCAATGTGCCCATCGCCTCTGTTATTATTTGCTACGCGGTTCTCATCTGAGTTGTCACTGTCCCTATTCCTGGGTTTTGCCTCTTTCCCAGCGGGGTGTACTCTGCCTGGCTTTCCACTCCCCGGCCCACTCCCTGGCCCACGGCCTGCATGCCGAACGCCTGGTGCTGAGAGCAGCTCCAGCAGTGCAGGCCTAGTCGGTGTCTCGGGCTTCTGCCTGAGCAGGACCCGGTGGATGGTTTGGAGAGAAGACAGAGATGCTCACCTTGTCTTCCCGGCCTGTCCTCGCCTCCCAGGGTGCAGGCCTCTCGACTTGCTTTTTCTGCAGCCTTTTCAGGTATCAGCATCGCCTCTGTGCTGCTTTGAGTCTTTTGTAGGTCCCAGAAAATTATGTCCTTAAATTGGCCCATTCTTGTGGGTGTGGGACCCTTCGACTGGACTGAATTCAGTTGCACCCTTTGACTGGATTGCATCGGTGAGGCCAGGATCCCCGGGGCACAGAGGAGTCTTAGTGGTGGTAGTAATTGCTGAGAAAGGCTGAGTTTGGGGCAGGAATTGGGGAAGAATGAGATTTCGGAGATGGCAGGCTGGGGGGTCCAGTGGGCAGGCGCATGTTGGCAGGAGATGGGATGGTGGGCACCCTCTTCCAGCCTCCTGTGGCCATTTGGCCATTTGTGGACAAAGGCGGGGAGCAGAGAACTTGAGGAGCTCTTTCCTGGCCAGGAGAAGCCCAGATACACGTTTGGCTCGGAGTCGTCTGCCCCGATTGCCTGAGGTCCCACGGTTCCATCTGGTGGAGCTTTTGCCCCAATCTTTTCATTTTTCATAAAGCGTTGCTCCTAACAGTCGAATTAAAACAATGGGTCTGGGGGGCTGCAGCGTTTTACTTCTCCTCCAGGCGTGGGGAGACGCTTATGCACAAAACAGGTTTCTCACTTTAACCCGTGATTCAGTAGGAAAGAAAACCCGCCATCGCCCACCTCTCTGTCTCCAAATGTGTCCGGATGACATAACAGGCATGCCCTCCCAGGAGATCTCGTCTCAAGTGGAGCCCGTGCTCAGGTGTGAGCTCAGCCCTTCTGGGGCGGGGGGTGGGAGAAGAAGTCGACTTGCCACCTGGCGTGCCAGCCCACTGTCCCGTAACCCATGGCCCTCGCTGTGGGCTGAAAGATGCCCCATGAACCCCAGACCCCCAGGCGGGGAAACAGGCAGCTGTGAGTTGAGTACATGGGAAGCAAGTGCAGTAGTCGCTGAAAGGCCATTTTCAAATGGAAAAGATCTCAACAATTTATTTAATTTATTATTTGGCAATGGTTTTTAAATTTGCAATGAATCCTTTCAGCACAGTAAGTCTTAAAAAGTACATGCTTGCTTTTTAAAAAAATAAGTGCTCATTTGTTTCCCAATAAAGTTGATGAATACGGAAAACTGCGTAATGTGTTTGTCAACATTTATGAAAATCAGAGGACACAAGTATGCTGAAAAATGATGAGCATTTACTTTAAAATGTTCATTGCCATTTATAAAAACCTGCAACCAAAACCCGCAATGTAATGCATGCAGATGCAGAACGTGAAACATGACTCTCCGTTTCGGTCTTCTAAGTTAATTCTGCTCGTAATCAATGCCGAGTGTCCCTGGGCACACACGGAAAGCAGGGAAGAGTGGCTGGTGTGCCAGCTCAGCCACGAAGGAGCTCCTCTCAGATGTGAAAGATGCTGGCATATTCTTCCTCTGGAATCAGAGTCCTCAGACGCTTCAAACAAAATAATAATAATTCCAACAAACCGTCCTATTTTTAAAAATTTAATTCATAGAATCAAAGGGAAGCCTTGGAAAGTTATCCCTTGAAGGGGAAACCTCTGATATTACTGAGAATGCCATTCAGTCAAAAAAGTTCAGCCTTGAAATAAAGTTGTTTTGCAGTGATAATACAAGTTTTGGTGGAGAACAGAATTGTGGTAAAAGCAAAGTTCTTGCTAAATTAAGAAGTCTAAGGAATGTAGTTTGGAATTGATTTGGCGCAAACATAATTCATAATTTTGTCAACCTACGATAGTCTACCAATTGAAATAGAGCTATAGCCATCTAATTTTACACTTATATATACACACACATATGTGTACATACATGCATGTGTGCACACCCAGTTAGAATAAGTGAATTCTAAAAAAATGTTGTGATAAAGCTGGTGTTGAAAGAAGTGTTTATCATGGCAGTACATTTTTTCACTCTGTTACCCAGCATAAATTTAATTTTAAGAATGTCTGAGTTCTGTTAATCAACTGAAATGCCCTACAATGCTATTACGGTTTCTTTAATTTAAAAAGTCATTTAAAAATCTGTATTCCCTGAATGGAGCGTCAAAGAACTTTAGCTTTTGAAGCTTTTAGTGAGTACAATTATTGAAAGCAAAGCCATAAACAGGAAGGCGTTGAAATCTATCTAAAATCAAGGAAGGGAGGGTTTAGTTTCCGATCATGATGAAGTAGCCTCTACTTCTTCAATCCTCCTGCCAATAACAATTATAGAATCTAAACAAAATATCAAAAAAATAACTATTTCAAGGTACTGGAGAGAAACCAAATCAGGAAGAAACAGGAAGGCTACAATCATTGAAATATAGGAAAGCACATTAGAAAATGTAAGCTCTTTGGAGGACAACAGTGTCTCTGTGACTTTTTATCCATAGACAAGACTCAGACTCACAGATGATCCAGATATCAGAGTTAGCAAGCGAGGTCTTAAAAGTGAGGGAGTAGGTGTAGCTCAAACGGTTGAGCATCTACTTCCCACATACAAGGTCGAGGGTTCAATCCCTGGTACCTTCTAAAAACAAAACAAACAAGCAAACAAGTGGAAAACACAACTCGGGGGAGCTGGTGTATCTCAGTGGTTGAGCGCTGGCTTCCCACGAATGAGGTCCAGGGTTCAATCCCCGACCCCGGTACCTCAAAATAAATAAACAAAATAAAATAATAAAAAGATGGATATGTTAAAGAAAACAGAGAAAAGACACACACAAAAAATATGGAGACTTTCAGTAAAGAATTGAGATTTATTGAAACAATCAAGCAGACATTCTAGAACTGAAATGTACAAGACCTGAAGTAAAGAATTCATCGGCTGGGATTGCTGGTGCAACATATGGGAAAGAAGAGAGGGAAAAAGGAAGGCCTGGGCAGATTGCAGCTCCAGGAAAGCTCCCCAGTCTCCGCCAGGCTGTCGGGCATCCCCATGCCAAGACTGTCGCCAGAGGAATCCTGGGCAGGAACGAGCCAGCTTTGCAACCCCTCCATGCTCCCCCCTTTGTGGGAGCAGCCTGGGGTGGGCAGAGCCTGGCCAAGCCCGAAGCTGGAGCACATCTGAGGCGCAGGGGCCGGGGGCTGTCCTCTGACATGTTCCTCGGCCCACAGGCACTTCCACGGCTCCACACTTGCCTTGCTTCGCACGTGGAGAAAACGCTACAAAATCTAGGATGCGTATTGCACCTTCTAGGGAACCTCTAAAAGAAAAATACAAAAATGTATACCTATATATACCCAATAAAATGGAAAAATCAAAAAGCACTTGATTAATAAAACGGGGAGGGGACAAATAGGAGGGGACAACTAGCAAAAGAGCAAGATGGTTGAATTAAAGCCAACTTCATCAGTAATTACAACAAATATAAGTCAAGGGCTCCTGAGAAGGGGTCCGTGCACTTGGGCAGAAATTCAGACAAGCCTGATTCTTGGGGGGACGTGTTGGTGCGCGTGTGATGTATTTATTAAATGACACACGGCACCGTGTGCACTTAGGAAGGGCCTGTGGTTTCCACCCGACTGGCAGAGGGGTCCGTGGAGCAAAGAAGGCTGAGAACGCCTGATAGAAATGGTCCAGAAGCAAAGGAGTAACTGAATACATTGTGATGAGAGCTCCAGTAAAAATTTAATTTCAAAATTCTATAAATTGAATAAATTTATACTCTGTACCAAATGGAATTAAATTGAGAAGCCTTACAATTTTGGAGGATCTAAATATGGTGAAACATTCAAAAGTAGCAAAACTAGTAGATATGCTTTGACCAGTTTTATACTATCTCTATGTTTGGTGAAGAAATGTACCTGAATAAAGGAATGAGGATAGTACCTGTGAAAACATTTGGCCTCAAATATTTACACAATCATATATGAAAAATACAATTAAGAGTATTCTCCATTTAGCAAAACTCATGAGCTTACTTGATATTTCAGTACCCATAAAGAGAATATTTTCTCAGTTAAACATGTATGGTCAGCAGAGAGGAATCACTTGAAGGTGCTGACAATTTCAAATTTATTAAGCATAAAAAGAAAATGCGGATAAAATTACAATTTTATTAAAAGATAAGAAAAGAGGAAAAAGATCAATTGTATGAAAAGAAAACGGCAAAGAAACATTAAAATAAGTATATGCAAATATTTTAAGAATAATCTGTTATTTTTAGTATTCAGAAAACCAATATAAAGAATTTCACTTTTATTTTGTTTTAATTAACACAGACATGTTATTTCTTAACTGGGATGTTATTTTTGAAACTCATTTGTTAGTAGAAATATTTTATGGGTCCACCCATGTTGGGTCTGTTGGTCAATAAACAAAGATTTCAAAATTATATGTTAATGTAATAAAAATGGAATCGTCTTTGATGCCACCCTTGACTCTCAGAAACGTCCCCGTTTGCCCAGTTGCTTGCTCTGTTGTTCCAGCAGCCTGGAGTCCCGGTGGCCGGAGCTGTCACGGGCCATCGGGGGTGGGATGCAGGTGGGCTGGTGGCACACCATCAGAGGAGAGACAGTGAGAAATGACATGCAGGGTGACTGCTCCGGGCACATCTGTAGTTGGAAGTCCTTGGTCTGGCGGCCGGGTCCACAGCTCCAGCCCCCTAAGAGCATTTTCACATCTGGAAGTCTTGGCAGTGGCTTGCAGGGTGGCAAAGTGCCACCGAGGCAGCTGTGGCTGTGGCAAGGAAGCAATGAGGTGGAGCATGTGGTTTTCTTTTTGAATTATATAGGACGATTCCTCATCACTAAAGTCCACTCCCTAAAGGAAGGCAATTGAAAAGTCTTAGAGATGCATTACCAAGAAGCTGTGATTCCAAAGAGCAAGGTCCATGTTTCCACTAGCAAGTTCCTCTGTTTTTTGAAAAGTTGCTCAACCCATTTAGAATATCAAGGAATGGTTGACTGGGTTTACAGCCTTTTCTGCCTTTACCCGTTGCAAACTGTGTAGATGCAAATGTCAAGTCTGAAATGCCAAAAATTTCGGATCTCTAGAAGCCAACACCCCGTGGTTCAAAGAGGAAATTAGTAAGAATTTTTATGTTAAATTCCCACTTTTAATTCAAGTGATAGATGGGGCAGCTTAGTAAAAGAAGTCTACTTCCTTTCTCTCTCCCCCTCTAACCAACATCTTAAGCATTGGGGAAAAGGAAAAACACCTCAATATCACTTACTCTTCTCACCAGCAATCCCTGGCTTGGCTAGCTTGTACTTTTTCTCCATCAAGAGAACAACTGTTATGAAAACAGGCTAAGGAAATAAGTTGATGGGGCATAATGAGGGGGGTTTAAGGAAACAAGTCTTCAGCAATAGCCAAGGGTCATGGACCAAGCTCCTAGGGCTGCTGGAATGAAATATCACAGCGAAACAACAGAAATGGATTCTCTCACCGTCCTGCAGGCCGGAAGTCTGAAAGCAGGGGGTCAGCAGGGCCGTGTTTCTTCTGGCACCTGTGCGGGAGATCCCTTCCTTGCCTCTTGCTAACGTCTGGTGTTTGCTGGCGATCCTTGGCATTCCTTAAAACACACCTGCAGCACTGCCTCTCGGGCTCCCCGTTACCTGGCCTTCTCCCCGCTGTCTCTTCTCTTCTTATGGGGCACCAGTCATATGGGATAATGGTTTGACCTCACTTTAACATAACGAATTCCATCTGCGATGACTGTGTAGCCAAATAGGGCCAGACACTGGGCTCCGATTTTTACGGCGGACACGTACCGGATACTTCAGCAGTGCCCTAAACAAAGCACCCTCGTTTTGTCGATGTCTTCCCTGCGGCCGGAACGCCCCCTCTGAAGGCAGGGGACCCCAGCGCTCTGCCTCCCGGTTGCGGTTACAGCAACCACGTGCCAGGAACTGCCTGTGTAAAACCTGAGGGCCGCCCAGGCGTCCCCGGGCGGTGGGTGGGAGCGTCCCGTGGCTGGGCCTCAAGGCGGATGACCCCGACCAGCTCTCCCCAGCCTGGGCCTCTGTCCCACACCACTCAGCACTTGCCTGGGGCTTCTAAAGTCCTGCTTGGGCAGGCGACCATTTTCAGAGAGAGCAAGCTGCCGTCATGTTTTTGAGATGTCTATGGCTGTAGACTTCAGGGACAGGTGAAAAGGAAGGACCCACGTGTACCCGCAGGACCCCAGCTGGAGCAGAGTGCAAAGCCTGCTCTGTGGACCCCCGCTCTGGTCCCAGTTCCAGCCCCAGACGTTTTGCGTGGTGGGCCCGGGCTGGGTCACGTGTGCCGTTTTGGATGTCTGAGCAGGGGGAGGCTGGCTGAGCTCCCAGCGCCTCCTCTCCTGTCTGGAAGTGGGTGATCTCCGACGTTCTCGCCAGTTGGAAGCCTCCGGAGGCCTGGTTCATGCCCTTAAGGGGTAGACACACTGCAGGTGCCCTCAGGGTTGGGGGCAAACGCAGCTCTGCGGGGGCAGAACCCGGGGCTCCAGCTGGTCGGTCAGACCTCAGTTGAGCTTGAAGCAGAAAGAGGGACTAATGACTTGAAATGTCCCAGAGAAGAAGAATAAGTGAACGCAGTGCGTCTGCCAAAGGAGGCTCCAACGAGCAGACCCAGCGTTCTCCAGGCTGAGGGCAGGGCCTGGGGCCAGGTGGGCCTTTTCCAGCAGAGGTGGCACTCCTTATTTGCACGGGAAAGGGCAGCCTTGCGGTGTGCTCTGACGTTTGGCCAGGCCCGTGACGGGGGATGGAACCTCGCCTGTGAAGGGGAGCGAGGAGCCTTCCGGTGTGCCACCTTCCATCCAGGGTGGGGATTCCACTGCTGCTGATTGGAGCCCCCCATGGACAGGGAGCTCGGAAGCTGTCGACCAAGATGGACGTTCAGACATGCCCGATTAGTGAGAATTACCGAGTCAATGGTCCAGACAGCCGAGAGGTTCTGTCAAAATGTCCACTCTCCACGGGAGAAAAACCGCCTTTCCGCTCACTCTGATGCGTGCGGATTGTGTGGTTAACAGGTCACTGTCAACCCCGCGGTCGAGTTAGTTTCCCCTCCATAAGATTTCTACTCTCTGACCTCAACTTACATTGTTCTGCCATCCTCAGGCACAGAAAAGAGAAGCTGTGGCATTGATTCTTTAAAGCGGCAACAGGAAGTAGCCTGGAAGCTCACTGATGCTAGCTGACAGCAGCCTTTGTAAATAACACCTTCTCTTCGAAGACAAAGCTGAGGAGTTACTCACGCACATTTCCTGATCCATGCACTATCCCGTGCAGGAACTGGGTCCTGGCCCAGGTGCTGCCACTTAAGAATCACATGCCTTGAACAAGCAAGTCATCCTCTGTGCCTCAGTTTCCCCACCTGTGAAACAAGGAAGTGGAGCCAGAAGCCCATTCAATCTCGCGCGCTCCTGCAACACCGCCCAATACCGAGTAATCTATAGGTATGATTTTTTTTTTAAAAAATCGTGCCTTGTTTTTGTCTTAAAATTGGAAAAGTCCTAACTGTGGAAAAAGTAGTATTTTCAAGAATTAGCCCTTACTTGTCCCTTTACCGACTGGAATTCCAGCGGCACTCTGTCACGCTAATATTATGGGATGCCAATACCTCTCTATGAAAAACAAGCCAGGCCTGTGGAGAGCAGGGCCGTCCCGGGAGCAGCCAGGGGCGTTTTCACGGGCTTAGGTGCGGGCACCTGCGCACAGCCGGGGAGCACTGCCTAACTAAAAGCCCACCGAGCCCGGGGCTGCCACCGTGCGACGACGCTGTTATCAGTCCTTAGAAAGGCCCCTGGAAGACGATTCCGAGGCCATCAACCCAGCAGGAGCCCGAGCTCCCAATTCCAGCCTATTTTTGAAGCCCTGTAAAAACTACGCTCTGCAGGTTGCCGCGGCCCTCCTGCTGGCAGGAGAATCTGCACGCACAAGGAGACCAAGAAAGCGCCGGGCAGCTCCAGGTGGGCCCTTAGGCTGCCGGGTCAAGGTGTTCGGAGCAGGAAGGCCCCGAGGAGACTTCATCTCCAAGCCCCTTAAAGGGAGGAGGGGCCGGAGGCCGCGGCTCGCCCGCAGGACAGCGCCTTCCGGCCACGTGTGTTAGGGGTGCAGGCCCCTTGAACCCCCCTTGGCACCCTTGCAGCAAAGGCTTCCAAGGGGGGCTCCGGGTCTGCAGAGCAGAGCTGGGCTGACTGTCCCACCAGTCCTGCAGCCAGGGAGGCCGCAGAGATGCCCAGACAAAAAGGCCAAGACCTCAGCTGCTGGCGGCCTGCTGCTTTCCCACCGGAGCTGCCTTCCCCGCTGCGGAAACCCCGTTAGCAGACTGCCCGCTCTCTCGGCCCCTCCCCGGCTCCTTCTGGAGGGTGAGTGTGGGAGCAGGTGCTGGGTGTGCTCAGCCCAGCTCAGCCCCGTCCTCTGTCCTGCATCTCCCGAGCCCTGTGTGCGTCTCCCTGCCTTTGTCCGAGGACCACCTGGGCTGGTTTCCTGCGCAGGTGAGTTCCACGGGTTCCACCGCCGTGTACGGCTCGGGTCTGGGACATAAAGCTGACCCTTGTGGGTCTATATGGGCTGCGGTTTATGAATTTGATAAAGTCAGTTGATGGACTTTACCCAACCTACAAGCAAACAAATAAGGAAACAAGGCCACATGTCCAGGGAGGCAGAAGCGGTCCAAGTGGAGGCTGGTTGTAATTAGGATGGGGGGG
>JAKSZT010053930.1:267629-382393 GCA_026826555.1 Tolypeutes matacus | reverse complement strand
CCCCCCGCCATCACCTGCCAGCGCTGCACCAGCCTTGCAACTTCATCCAACTACTAAAATCCCTGGCGTTTTCTCCTTGCAGTGCCTAATGGCATTACATCATCTTTTTCCTAGACCATGTTTTTAATAATGAGTTTCCTGGAATATCCGCAGTTACATAACCATAACTAATGAAATGACCCTTGGCCTGTTTTACTTTTTAAAATAAACTCTTTTATTGAAGTTTAACTTCTACTCGGAAAAGGGCTAAATCCTGAGTGTACGGCTTGTGGGATTTTCACAAAGTCAGCACACCTGTGAGCCCCACCAGGTAAAGAAACGCCCTTACTCATAAGCCAGGGGCCCTTTCCAGTCAGCACCATCCTGCTCTCCCCACCAAAAACCATCTTCCTGACTTTTGAACTTTACATGAAAGGAAAGATGTAGTGTATGCTCCTTTGTGCCTGCCCCTGGGGTAATGGTATCAGTATTTTGGGGTGTACGTATGTATGAATTTCTGCTGGGCGTATATCCCGGAGAGTGACTTCTTGGACATGGAATATGAGTAGGTTCAGCTGTAGTAGGCACCCCCAACAGTCTTCTAAATCCCTTGTATCAATTTATGCTCCCACCAGCAGGGAATGAGTTTGATTGCTCCATATCTTTGCCAATTTTGGTGAGTACAGTCTTTCTTAATTTTAGCCTTTCCATCACATTGTGGTTTTAATTTATATTTCCCTGATGACTAATGTTTACTGGCAAATTGGATACCATCTTTTGTGAAGAGCTTGTCCAAGACTCTTGCCATTTTCCTATTGGGTTTTCTGACTTTTTCTTGTTGATATATAGAAGTTACTTATATATTATGGATATGGGCCATGAAGAGATATTTTTCCACTCTCTGGCCTTTAAAACTGCTGTTTTACTGTTTGTTTTCTGTTTTTACTCAATGTTTTTTATATCATTTTCTCTCCTTCCTCTCCTTACTTCATGTTAAATTTCATTTTTAATTTCATTTTCCTATCAATTCCTTACTTAGACATTCCTTTTTCTTTTTTTAGAATCTCTCTTAGGCTTAGAGATTTTTAAAAATATGTCTTTCACTTATAAAATTCTAAAATAAATTAGTACTTTCAACACAATGCAAGTCCTGAGAATATGTTGACTCTTTTTACTTCCATGCTACTGTTCTCATGTATTTTAATTCTACATACATTTTAAACTACATACAACATGATTATCAATATTCCATATACTCAATGCTCACCTAGATTTACCCATAATTTACTCTTTAGTGTTATTCCTTGCTTCATTTCCATGCTCCCATCTGAGATGATTTTCCTTTTCATGGAAGAACTCCCATTAGCATTACCTTAAGTTTGTATGTTTTGATGTAAATTTTCTCAGACTTTATTTGAAAAATTCTCAGTTTTACCTTTATTCTTAGAGGACATTTTTGCTGGGTATAAAATTCTATGTTGGCAATTATTTTCTTTAAGTGCTTGAAGATGTCATTCCATTTTCTTCTGACTTCTGTTGTTTCTGTTGGGAGGCAGCTATCAGTTTTATTTATGTTTCTTTGTAACGGTCTTAGTTTCTATTAAGATTATTGTTTTGTCTTTTGTTTTCAGTAGTTTTCCTGTGACAGGCCTAAGCTGTGACTTTCTTCTTGCTTTTCTTGAGGTTGGTAACATTTCTTGATTTTGTGGCTTGATGCTTTTACGGTTTTGAAAAATTGTCATTCAACATATCTTCAAATATTGTTCTTTCCTATTTTTCTGTTTTTCTCCTCCTGGGACTTTAACTACTTGTATATTAGATTTTTTCATCATCTTCATATGTCCGTTAGGCTCTTTTTCTGTATTTGTCATCCTTTTGCCTCTAATTGCCACATCTGGCTATTTTCTATGAATCCACTACCAGCTCACTAATATTCTCTATAGTTGTGTCTGGTGTGCTAGTAAATCCATCTAATGATTTATTAATTTTATTTTCTAGTTCTCACGTTTCCATTTGATTCCTTTTCAGAATTTTCAGCTCTTTGTTGAAATGATCCATGCTATTAACTAATTTTTAAACATATTAATCTGTTATTTTTAAATCTGTGATAATTCCTATATCTGTAGCTTCTTTAGATCTGCTTCTGTTATCTGTTTTTTTCCCTTGGTTTTTGCTCATTTAGTATCATCTCTTGGTATATCTGGTAAATTTTTATTGAATGTTGGACATTATGAATAAATAAGTTTAGGCATAAACTAAGACTCTGGATTATATTACCTTCCTCCAAAAAGGTGTTAGTTATTCTTTTGGTGTTTAGGTGGGGTTAGAGGGAAAGCACCTGGCACTGTCTGGGATTGAGGTGACTCGGTCTTTGGGAAGGCTGGCCTATCTGCAGTGAACCCTTCTCCTTCGAGCAGCCCCTCATGATTCCACCTGGATGCCTGAGTTTTTGACCAGGTCCCTTCTTTCTGGAAGGCACTTAGCTCCTTTGTAGTCCCTCCAACCCCATGAGATCCAGATGCTTCTCAGCCTCTCAGCTGGGACACTGTTCTCAACTTATCAGTTTAGGGACCAATGATGATGAATGCCTTGGGGTAGAAGTGGAAACTGATGTTGGGCTCATTTCTCTGGGTTTTCCTTCTCCAGGATCTTGACCTCTCACTTCCTCTTTGCCTTGGTAGGTGCCTGGTGCCTTTAAACCATTTTAAAAATGCATTCTATCCACACTTTCAGGAATGGTTCTCAGTGGCAGGAGTGAGTCTAGTTCATCATTACGGGAAACAGATGTCTTTCCTTTAACCTTTTAATGTCTCTTTTGGCCCAAATGGGTGATAAAAATTAACTTCATTTCTCCTCCTTTTCTTTACAAACTATTGGATTAATAGACCACTAGTGGCAAATTTTTATAAATTATTAATAATTATCCTATTTTACAAGGTACTAGAGGTAAAGTAAAGGATTCATTTCTGGCCTTTTCCCTGTGGAATTTTCAGAGTAGTAGAAAGAGGGGTGAATGCTTTATGACAATTTAAAGACCTTTTTAGATTACCTCATTTTGTTCTGTTGAAAAGAGATCTGGTCAAGAAGAATAAATGTTATAATCCATTAGGATTATAATCCATAGGGCTGATCCTATGACCTGGCACACAGCTGGTGCTCAATCAGTGTTATTTATTAGAAATACCTTCCTGATCCTCCACAGAACCTTGTCTTTCTGGCTTTCCTCTTCAGAAGCTCTCCTGAATACTGGGAAATTGCATACATCTCAACACGTTCTATAGACAGTCACAGAAGAGTTTAAATTTGAGCTCTAACCAAGAACAAAGACAGTCCAGAATGCACACATCCTAAATTTCTCTTCCGCATTCCCCATTTTGAAACTGTCAGAAGAAACCACATGTTTCAAAAACCCAGGATAAAAAAATACAAAAAAAAAAAAAGAACAAAAATATACGAAAAATTAAAAACAAACAAAACACCCAGGATACTTACAGTGGCCCCAGACTTTCTTTCTTTGTGCCACTCCTTAACTTGAAATATAAAAATGAATATACAAAATAAAACATGCCAAGAATATTTCTTCCACAGATAAATTGCAAAGAAAAAATTTATGGAGGCAAAACATATTAGGTTAAAAGACACTTAAAAAATATCAACCAGTTGCAATGCGTTGTCCTTATTTGGATTTGATTCAAACTAACAAACAAACAAACAAAATAAACTGTTTTGAGACACTGAAAATTCGAACATCACATGATATTTGATGATAGTGAGACATTTTTTACATAACCATAAGACTTTCATCACACCTAAAACAATGAGTTCTTATCTTTTAGGTATACATGGAGACATTTACAGGAGATATTTTATGATGTCTTGAATTTACTTCTAAATAATATGGAGGAAGAGAGAAGTAGGAGGTAGTTTAGCTTTAAAAAAAAAAAAAAAAAAAACGATTGGCCATGTATCGATATGTGAAGCTGAGAGTTGGGTAGATGAAGGTAAATTATCATATGTTTAAAATGTTACATATTAAGATGTTGAAATTATGCCAAAAATAAATCAGCATTTCTAAAACTTCTGTCTTTGAATCAACTACTGCTTTGCCTCATCTCTTCTCTGTCAGTCTTTAAATTTCCTGAGTAAACAATTAAGTTCTGTACTAACTCCCCGTGGTGAGCAATAAGTTTGCTGATGCTGTCTCGGATGATCAAAACACTCATTTCATTTATCTCTGTTCTCATTAAGAGAATGAGCCTTCCCTCTCCACAGGTTTCCCAAAACCACTGAAGTCAAGGAAGAGACCATAGCATTCACATGTTTTGCCAAAAAGGCAAGATTTTACTGAGTTTGCAAATGATCACTATAGCATCCCAGTCATTAAGAATGTCAAAACTAGCTCTGAAGTTGACAGAGAAGTCCTCATTTTTGTGAGGTGTAGGGGGCAAAGCATCAGCTCTATGTTGAGAATTAGAATTCCTGTTAAGAAGCTGTTTGTATATGGAAAGACTTCTGCCCCCTCATTGGGGCTATAAAGTATGGATAAGAGTGCAGGGCATTCCCTGGGTTTGAGACCCAGTTCTGATGCTCACTAGCCATGTGGCCTGGGAAAGCATCGAATCTCCTTGAACATCAGTTCCACATTTAAAAAGAAAAGCTAAGATCCTCCACTTGCCTTCTTCCCTAAGGTGAGCGAAGTTCAGAGGCGTTCACACCCCAGAAAGCACTTAGAAATGCACAGTAAAGCATCCTGTGAAAAGGGGATGACCCAGTGTCGATATATTTTTAAGTCATTATTTTTTATAGTTTTTCTAAATCTTTTATTATTTTAAATTTCTCTCCCATGGAATTAAAAAAAAAATGTATTCTAGTAACATATAAATAACTTAACATGTCCCCCTTTTAACCACATTCAAATATATAATCAGTGCTGTTAATTACAGTCACCACCATCCATTACCAAGACTTTCCCATCACCACAAACAGAAACTGCACCTTTCAAGCCTTTGCTCTCTCTCCCAGAACCCACCCTATGCCCTGGGTGCCGGGGGTTTCTGACTCAATGGCTTTGCTTATTCTAATCATTTTAAGGAACCTCAAAGCCCCACTACAGTTGAGGGACTGTCGTGGGTCTCTGGAGCTACCACAGTCTGGGTGGCTTCAACATCAATCTCCTCCTTCGCAGTTCTGGAGGCTGGAAGTCCCACCCAAAGCTGCCAGCAGGCAGTGAAGGCTGCAGGGGAGGATAGGGGAGAAGCGTCCTCCTAGCGTCTGGTGGTGGCGGGCAAGCCTTGGCGTTCCTGGCTTGAAGCTGCAGCATTTCAGTCTCTGCCCGCGTCCACACGTCTCCTACGTCTGTCCCTGTCTCTTCTCCCCTGCTTCTAGGACACCAGCCACATTGGATTTAGGACCCACCCTTCTCCGGTGTGACCTATTTTAACTTAATACCATCCTCAAAGACCCTATTTCTAAATAAGCTCCCAGTCACGGGATCGGGGGTTAGGACTTCCACATATCTTCCTGGGGGACAATACAACCTTTAACCGGTATTGAGAAAAATGCAATTCGAGAAGGGTGTTTGGTGACTGTATTTTTCTCAGGTGGGGCTTGGGAAGATGATGCCTCTTTCCATGAGAGAAAAGCCAGTCTTGGCCACACACCCAATCCCGGTTACCATCAGAAGCAGGAACGCATGAGCAGGGTTTATTCTGCTGACTCCCCACAACCCCTGCATTTTCTATATTCTCGCAGTGATGTTTCCATCCCTGTGGCGGGAACGATGCCCCTCGGCTCACCCTGGCAGGGTGAGCTCCTCCCTAATGCAAGAGTCTCCTCAAGGTTGACCCATTTATTCACAAGCCAACAGGTATTGATCAGATTACAGCAGCAAAACCTCTCAAGTAATTTCCATTCCCCTCCACCCAGTGAAGAGAAGCTTTGTGCTGGATCCAACTTTCCCCATGGCCCAGCCCCACTTCCCCAATGGCACACTCCTGTGACAGCCCAGGGAACTGGGAACACTGGCCAGGGGTCTACCAGAAGAGCTTCCACCACCCACAGTGGGGTTCCCTGAGATGCAATAGTAGAGCCAAGATGGGAGACAGGAATTGGGAGCACTTCCCAGCCTCAGAGAAGGAGCCTGTGGGGTCTGTGGGCAGGACCCCGACCCAAAATCCTCACTGCCGCTCCCTGGGGCCATGTCAACCCTCTCCTATCTACACCTGGGCTGGGAGGGGAAGTGAAGAGTATGTGTGGATGCCACTCTGGAATGGGAAACTGGCCGAAGGGGAAACTTGAGCCCAGGGGGCTTCTGCCTTCTTCCCTCTTTCTGGCTAGAGGATAACTAAAAAGTTCAAGTTATCTGGCAGTAAATTCCGTCCTTGCTTGATGGCTGATGGGTGAGGGCATGATCCTGCCTAGGGCGCCGGCTGGCCCTCTTATCTGCACCAGATAAGCTACTGCAAAGGACCAGTTAATCCATTCTGCAGCTGAGCTGCAGAAAGTTCTCACCCAGCCCAGCCAGCAAGCCCGGGAAAGCTGTTCCTCTTGAAGGACAAGATGTCAAGATGAACAGATATTCACCGAGGATTATACAGCATGCACGTGAACACCCGGCCCTCAAGATGCAGAGGAAGAACTTATTTAGAATAAACATGTATGTGTGTGAGTATAGGAATAGTACAGAGTCGCTGCCGCCACGGGATCAAGAGCGATTTTTAGAAAGCATCTGCTCTGTGTTCTCAATAAGACTCAAGAAACTCTGAAAAGAGCTGAAGAGTGAGATAACACAGTGACAGACTAAGATGAAAATGGAACTGGATGAGAAGCAAGCAGGGACCAAAATCCCAGCTGGGTGAGATGGAGACGGAGGAGACAACCCAGCCTGAAGCCGCAGACGTGAACTCTGCTTTAGAGAAGAGACCCAGGGACTCAACGCCCCAGAAAACCGAGCTGGGATGTAAGGAACAACCTTGAGAAATCGTCTCAGAGCACAGAGGGAAAGGACAAGGATGAAACAAAACTACGCAATGACAGAGAAGGCAATGGGGGTGGAAAACAGATTGGGCATGAGCACGCAGATTATCACCACTGAAGATAACATCGGATGAACCGGAAACAAATAGCCAAAAACCAGACAATTGCTTAAAACTTTTCTGAAACAAGCCTTGAACCTGTTTATCAATAAAAGTCACACCAGGTCCCAGGCAAAAATCACGAAATGATATAAACCTCCAGCACTCTCATTTTGAGAAGTTTAAAAATATAGAAAAGTACCCCTAAAGTAGTAAGTAACTGCATTCCTCCTACTCAGGGAAAGCCCTTGTCAGCCTGTTTTGTCATTTTTGTTCCTAGTCTTTGTTTGCCCATTTCCCCTTCTCTCCTTACCCAAATGATTTGCTTTTATAATTAGACACAAACAATGAACTATATATATTTTAAAGCTGGGCTCCAGCTCCTGCAGACCAAAATAGTTGGTGCCACCTTCCACCCTCCACCCCACGTGCCCCCTCTGTCATCCTCGCCAGCCAACGGATGCTCCAGGGAAACTCTGGGCTCTTTGACCCAACTCAGCCTTTTCTCATCCTAATTCCTTTACCCAGAATGCTCCTTTGCCCCCACTATTGCTGCCTGGCGACCTCCTTCCCATCCCCTAAGCCCTTTCCAACACCACCTCCTCTGGGAAGCCCTCCCTGATCTCTGCGGGGCCCACCTGGTGCTTTGGCTCCTGGGAAGTCATGCGTGTGGCTCTCCCACAGAGCACAGGGCCCCGAGGTGGGGGGGTGGGCCTGGATCCCTGAGTATTGGCATTTGTAAGACTCTTGTCAACTCTCACTGCATCTGTATTGAATTCAACTGGATTTAAAGTTCCCACCCAGCAGCCATCGTTTTGGACACACGGAGCATCAGGCACTCGTGCCATTGTTTGCCCGAGGCCACCAGAGGCAGCCCATTCACGAGTCAGCAGTGGCCACACGTGCTCCCAAGAATTGCTAGAGACTCGGAATTTTCTTGTTTGTTTGTTTGTTGTTATTGAAATAATGAAAATGCTCTAACGATGACTGAGGTACTGAGTGCACAAGTATGTGGTTATACCAGAGACCATTGATTGTATGCTTTGGATGGCTTGTATGCTGTATTAATATGTGCCAATAAAATGGATTTGTTTATAAAAATTTTTAAAAGAAGCCTCGGAAATGACAAAGGCAATGAGCTCCCAGCCTCCAGTGGGTGAGTCTCCATTTTTTCAATTTAGGCTTCCTGACTAACACCTTTGCCACGCAGCCCCTCATCGCAGAAGCCCCCTGCCAGAAGGAGGTGACGAGCCTTCCTGAGATGACGAAGGGAACAGATGGACCCTGCCTGGAGAGGGGAAGGAGAAGGACGGCCGTGCCATCCAGAGACAGGAAAACAAGTGAACGACAGCTAAAGACAGAAAAAACATTCAAACTGTCATTTTGTGCTGCCAGACAGGGACAAATATAAATGCTAATTAGAAATAGCTGTAAAAGTAAAACCCAACTGCTCTGGGGTGGTTTTTAAAAGTTTCTAGGCATATTAACCCTTTGATTGCTGGGCGGCGATGGGCGATGTGTCAGCACAGCCATTTGTCCTGACCGAGCATGACGTGGCCTCCCTGCTGCCACCTTGGCAAGGCCAAAGTGCCGCCCAGCCACGGGGGCACCGCCCTCAGCAGTGTGCACGGGGATCCCTGGAGAGGGCCCCAAGGATGCACTCTGAAACCTGCAGCTCTAGATGGCTCACCTGCCCACTCAGTCCCACCTGTGCGCCCAATCGCTCGCCTCCTCCTGCAGGAAGCCTGCCATGAAGGGCAGCCATCCACACAAGAAGTGGGGCTCACTGTGTGAAAGCCAAGTCAAGGGCCTGTGGCCAGAAAGGGAGAGGGGCCCCAGCCCAGGCTGGCTGGACTACCTCCCCGAGGCTCCACCACCGACCCACACAGCACTCCCACTGAGAACCCAGGTGGGAGCAGGAGCTTTGGGGATCGACTGTGCTGGGCAGGGGAGGTGGGGGCTGCTGGCGGCGAGCAGAGCCCGTGGGGGCTGACCTCAGGCCCTAATGACTGGCCGTCCTGGGCAAAGCACTGCGCAGCCTGTTTCTGGAGCCCCTCTGAGCACTCTGGGTAGGGGTCTGTGGCCGCTGCAGGCACCTCACTCGCCTCGCAGGAGAGGGCAGCAAAGGCCCCCGTCCAGCTCGACCCCAGGCCCCCTGCCCGGGGGTGCTACTGCCCAAGGCGTCCGCCTTCGTTCTGCTTTACGCACACCCCGCGGAGGAGGCTGCCTGAAGAGACACTGGACGGCTTAAGCTGCCCACGTGACCTAATGGCACAAACTAAAAGGGCACGTCAAACATGTATCCGGTACGTTTAACTGAGAAATGTGTCTATTTATTCATCTGTGTTTACTTTTTAGTTTTTAATTGTTTATATTTTCAATTATTAAGTGTACAAAATAAAGTAAAAAAGAAAGGAAGAAAAGACAGGGAATAGCAAGTGTTGGCAAGTATGTGGAGGCCTGGATCTCTCATTCATTGCTGGTGGGATTGTAAAATGGTGCAGCCACTTTGGGCACAGTTTGGCAATTCCTCAAGAAGTTAACTATAGAGTTATCATACGACGCAGCAATTCCACTCCTACATAAATACCCAAGGGAAATAAAAATATATGTCCACGTTAAAAAAAAAAAAAAAAAGAGCATGTCAAGGCAGAATATACCTCAATATACCTCAGCATAACTGAGCTTTCCTGGTAAGGCCCAAGGGGGCTCCCTGAGGTCACGGAACTTAGTCAAGTGTTGCAGCGACACGCCAGCCGCAGCGCGTCCCGTGACTTTCGTCTCGGTTGTTGAAGCTTTTTCCTGTTAAGCGGCCTCCCCGGGCTCAGAGCCTCCCCGGGGCCGGGGTCTGCTCTCCGGGCCCGGCTACTGCAGGAAGGAGGAGGGGCCCATAGCGCTTGGGGTCCTGGCCGCCTCCCGCAGGCAGGGCCCTGTGCTCAGGAGCCACGCAGGCCCCGCGGTCAAGACCTTGCCTCTGTCGCCGTGGCCCTCCAGGTGACTTCCGGGAAGCCGCCGAGGCAGTTCTCACCTTCATGGTTCCAGGGAGATGGTAATTCCAAACGGCCTTACAGAGGAGGTGTGAGAAATAGTTATCCATGTTCCCCTGAAGGGGTGGGTCAGGAGTGAACAAGAGACACCCAGCACTAGCAGCAAAGGGGAAAATGGCTGAACTGGACTTCCTCAAAATTAAAGACGCGGGGGCATCAGAGGACATTAGCAAGGAAGTGGAAAGACACCTGCAGGAAAGGGGAAATAGTTGCAAGTCCTGTATCAGATAAGGCTTTAATAGTCAGAATATACAAAAAACTCCCATAACTCAACAACAAAAAGACACACAGCTCAATTCAACCATGGGCCAGAGACTTGAAAAGGCATTTCTCCAGAGGAGATATCCAAATGACTAAGAAGTATGTGAGGAGACGGCTCAGCGTCATTAGCCTTCAGAGAAGTTCAAATCAAAGGCACGATGAGCTACTCCTTCACACCCACTAGGCTATTATTAAACACCACCACCAACAAAACAAACAGAAAATAACAAGTCACAGAAAGGATGCAGAGAATTTGGAGCTCTAGGGCATTGTTGGTGGGAATGTAAAATGGTGCGGCCACTGGAAAAAAGGTTGGCGATTCCACAAAAAGTGATGCATAGAATTACCATGTGCCCTGACAACTCCACTCTTAGGGATATACCCCAAAGAACTGAAAGCAGGCACCTGAACAGACACTTGTGCACGCTGACGTCCGTAGCAGCGTCAGTCACGGTAGGCAACAGGTGGAAACAACTTGTGTCCATCCACAAATGAATGGATCAACAAAATGCTTATTATTCAGCCATAGAAAGCAGTGAAGTTCTGATACATGCTGCAACGTGAACTTCGAAAACACTATGTTCATTGAAGGAAGCCACACAGACTGGAGCCTCCCACCTACCTATGTGCCAGGTGTACATGAAATCTAAGTGGAGCTGCAACTCCTACCCTACAGCTCAATGGACTCATCCAAGTCACCTGGTGAGGAGACAACGATGGGAAATGGCCATCCCAGGGAATGGAGAGGGCCTGCATCTGCAGGCAGGATCATCCCACCCACCATATCCATGGGATATAAGCCCTCTCTCACTTGGAGTTGGAGTGGACATCACCATCCCAGTCGCCTCTGGATTGGGGGAAGAACTATGGACTAGAGTGGACTTGATGGTATTCTCTTGCTCACATATGGTGATTCTTGCAATGCAAGAAATTATAACAATGAGGTGGAGCCAGTGGCCACTTGACAGTTTTTGGGTAGGGAGGGGATGAGCAGTTGAAATACAGGGGCCTCTTTGGGAGTTGGAGGTTGTCCTGAGTACTGTTGTGGCAATGGATGTAGGCCATTTTAAATCAGCACACACCACTCAGAACTGAGTGGGAGAGAGTGTGGTCTATAGTGTGAACTGTGGTCTATGGTTGGTGGCAAGGCTCCAGGAGGTGTAAGTTCATTGAGGTTGGTGGGCCACACTATGGGAGATGTTTGTGTTGGATGTGGTGGGAGGTGTGGGAGGTGGGCAACATGGGAATCCGAGTGGGTTCCGTATAATATTTTAGGTAATCTAAGCACCTCTTAAAATATATGTATATATATATATAAAAAATAACATTTTTGTAAGCAAATACACATATATGCATATATATTTATATATCATTTTACAAATGTTTGTATGTATTGTGAGAATTTTGATTTTTACCCATAATAAAAAAAAAAAAAAAAAAAAAGAGATAAATATTGTTTGATTCCACTTAATTGAAATATCCAGAAGAGGCAAATTCATAGAGAGAAAGAAAGGCTGGAGGTTCTCAAGGCTGGGGCAGGGGGAATGGGAAGTTCTTGCTTAATGGGTGCAGAGTTTCTGTGTGGAGTGGTGGCAACGGTTTGGGACTAGATGGTGGTGAGTTTGCACAACATCGTGAATGTAATACCACCACTGAATTGCACACTTAAAAATGGCAAGTTTTATGTTATATATATATTACCATGATAAAAAGATTTTTTAAAAAAACAGACAAAACTGGTGCCCGCGGCTTCAGCACAGACGACTTCAAGAGGGCAGGCTCCATGACCGACTCACTCCAGGGCAGCGAAAGCAAACTCAGGCAGCTTTGGGCCCGAGGAGGGGCTGACCTAACTCAAAGCCGGGGACCGAGCCAGCTGGGACCCGGCCAGTGCACCCAGAAGTCATGCGGGTGGTCCGGGAACTCCATTCTGAGCCCCAGGCTGCCTCTCTTAGTCAAGCTTGTCTGAAGGCTCAGCGAGGAGCGCTGGAGGGGCGCGATTTTGATCTGGCTGTTTTCAGATCAGATTGGCCCATTCTTAGTCATTGTATAATTAGCTGAAAAAGAATAAAGAGGAAGAACATAATGAGTCCAAGGCAAATTCCTGCACTTCCCAGTGGGATGGTAAGAGCTATCCATTAACAGGCAGTCAGGTTTTTGTTTGTCTGTCTACTCTTCTTTACTTTTGCCTTATAAATAGCATTATAGGGGCATCTTTGTGCATCAGAAAGGTGTCAGGTCCTTGTGCCACCTCACGCCAGCCCCGACTCCCAGAGTCTATGCCGCTTGTGGACGGATTTCTGGTCTACCCAAGGAATGCCAAGCGAGCCGCCTCTATCTCATCGTTTTGCTCCAGGAGCCTCCCTGATAGGAGATGTGAAATGCTTTGGAAACTGGAACACAAGGTACAAATGGGAAGGGTCACAGTCATCCCAAGACTGGCAGCTCATAACGCAAACAGGCGCTGTTTTCAAATCCCTCTGTGGTTTGATAAATTGTTCTGGACTTCTTCACAAATACTGCCAAGAGTATGATGGCTCAGCCTTTCACGAGCAATTCTGTACTTATCTGTGAAAATTTATCATTTGTCTTGGTAGAAATGATACATGCACAGTGTGTGTGTGTGTGTGTGTGTGTGTGGTGGGGGTCAAACATTACAGAAAATAGAAAGAGAAAGCAGAAATCTTCCAAGCTCAACTACCTGGAGACGATCTGTGCTGCTATTGGCTCAGCATCTCCCATCTGCAAAATTAGAATTGGGAAATGGAGTCCGTCCCACCAAGAAGAAAATGTTCTTGAGTTAAGCTGGGGGACACACACCTCAGGAGCAGTGGTTCCACAGAGAACTGCTAAAGGGCGTGAGACCACCCCTTCTGAAACATGCTCAAGGGAGCACTTAAGGATGAGAGGAAAACTGATACTTACCCATATAGACACACGCTTATAGCTTTACATGAACTGGATCATAGCACACGTGCCGTTCTGAGAGCTGCCTCTTTATCACCAATATGCACTAGAAATAGTTCAGTGTCAACAAATAGGCATGTGCCATCGCTATTATTCTGTGGCATTCTATGGTATTTATCGTCGCTTACACAGCCGATCTCTATTAGTGGGAATTTAGATGTTTTGTTTGTTTTCTTTTTCACTATTTTAAAAATAAACAATATTATAGACATTCTTTTAAACCTGTGAAATTATCTCCTTTAAAATAAACATGCCTCAGAAGTTAGAGACATTTTGTATTCTGATACCTGTTCCCAAGCCGCCTGCCACGTAGGTCTAATTTGAGATTACTATTATGTTGGCTCTTGTCAACACTAGTTTTCACAATTTTATAATATTTCTGAATTCAGTAAATAGTTTTTTACCTTATGATTATATTGCATTTATCTCTTGCTTAATTAATAGTTATTTTCATTTCTTTTTCTGAGTATATGTGCATTGCATGTCTTTTTGCCATTTCTTTCTATTGGGGTAAGTTTTTTCCCTAATTTTTCATAAATATCCTTTGTATATGAGGCTTTGGAAGTTATGTGTGTGAAAAATATTCTCCCAATTTTTGCTAGATTTTCAACCTTGTGAGAGGTGTTTTTCTTATACGGCCATTTTACATTTTCATAATAGTCACATTTATCAATATTTTTCATTATGTTTTCTGAGTTTGGGGACATGAAAAAAGAGGCTTTCTTCAGCCTAAGATGGCAAAACTTTTCAATGTTGCTTTATTCCATAACATTCATATGGATCTGACTTTATTTAGTTTTAGAGACATAGGTATTTTTTGTCCGTGTTTCAAGCCATTTGTCCAAAAACATTTTATTGGAAAAAATATCAGTCTTTACCCACTTGGTTTGAAAAGTTACCTTTCCTTTTGGAGTTGGACTATTTGACTACAGAGTCCTGCACCAACCACAGAGTGTTTTAATTACAGGGGCGTTGATGACATAGTTTAATTTCTGACAGGGCTACTCCCAGGACATTGCTCTTTTTCAAACTTTTTCTTGTTTGAGGTTTATGCTTTTTCTTTTTCCACTTTGTGGGGATGGGTATTTGCATTTTTACCCTAAATATCATCTAGCCTGGTAATCAGAGAAGTAAAAAAAAAATCAGAAATAGAGAATTCAGAGCACAGTCTGTGCTGTAACCTCTCCCCTAGCCCTCTGCAATCAATCTGAGGCATCATCGTAAAGTTCAAGGGAAGTCCTGGTACCGGCAGATACATAGGTCATCTCAAAGAGCCCTTTCTGCTTGGCACTCATAAGCTTAAACGGTTTAAGACTAAACATTTATCTGTTGACTCCTTTGGTGGCTTTATTTTTACAAATGCAAATCCAAATCTCCTCTTCCTCTCAATCCAAATCTCTTCTTCCTGTCAATCCACATCTCTTCCTATCAATCCATATCTCCTCTTCCTGTCAATCCACATCTCTTCTTTCAGTCAATCAACACCTCCCCTTCTTGTTAATCCACATCTCCTCTTCCTGTCAATCCACATCTCCTCTTCCTGTCAATCCACATCTCCCCATCCAACCCAAGACTCGCCCTTACGAACCTGAGTTTGGGGCCCCTGGGCCCCACCCCTTATGATTCAGGTCTGTGTCTCCAAAATTGCCTCCATCAATCCAGTTCCTCCTGTATCTGCACCCTGCCTCTTGCCCCTCAGATCTGGGCTGGCCTTAGTGACTAACTTTGCCCATAGAATGTGGTGGAAGTGGCTTGGAAGTGACTGTCCCTGAATTCTTTCCCTCTTTGGAGATGATTAAACGAATCATTTCTCTCCGTGACCTGGCATTTCCTAGCCTGACGCTGTTGGTGGAAGGTCTTCTTCAGGTGGTGGCCCTCTGCCTGCCAGTCAGTCACACTTGGCCCTCTGTCCAATTTCCTATTGCTGTGTAACCAACAACCCAAAGCTTAGCGGCTTAAACAGTTCACTATCATCACCCCTGTTTTGCTGGGTTGCTTGGGCTCAGCTAAGAAATTCTTGCTTGGGGTCTCTCATGAGGTCACAGTTGTTGAGGCGACTGGAAAGTGCTATCGGCTGGCTCACCACACACTGGCCTCAGCTAGGAAGGCTAGGACGGCATGGGCAGTGGGGCGGGGGCTCGAGGGTACCTAGGAGTCCCAAATTTAAAGCCTGGCTCCAAGAGAGAGGAACAACTTGTGATTTCCTTTGAAAGGAAAACACAGATCTGGACAAAGAATGCAGGAGTGGTAATCTTGGGATTCTGGCACAATTCTGGGAAGGGTGAGGAAGACATTGTGAAATATTACACAATATTGGACTCTTCACCAAGCTCAGTGAGCATTTAGGCCACATTCAAGTCCTCTTAGACATAAAAACAAAATAATTACCTTTCTTGCAGCTTGTCAGGGAACAATTCATAACTAACCATTTTTAAGTTTCTATAAGCCACAGAGACATAGTTAAGACTGTTGGATGCCTGGATGGATGGAAGAAAGGAAGGGTGGGTGAGTTAGTGGATGGGTGGGTGAATGATGGAAGAATGGACAGCCAAGAGCTTTACTTAGCTCCTGAACATGAGTTTTCCGTCTTCAAAAATGGGAATATCTCTGTTCTCTAGCTTGTGGCAAAGTCAAGAGTGAAAATGTGCTTGGAACAAAATAGTTTCAATAAATATTCATTTCTTTGCTTTGCCCTTTTTATCATACGGAATTAATGGTCTCTTTTCCATAACACGTGCTCTCAGGTCAACCCAGTAGATTCTGTCTTGTACTTCCCACACCAGGGTCAGCTTGTCCAGTCCTGCTTCTCCAGTTTCTTGAGGCAGGGTCCTCTTTCCCAACTCCAGGATTATATACAGGGCCATGTGAGTGCAGTGAAACCCAGTACACGGCGGTGAGTCAACTCCAAGCTTGTTCCTTTTACAACTACAGCTCGTTCTGCCGGCTGGAGCTTCCTCAAAATTTCTTGGCCTTTGGAAGTAAGGCGATCTCACTTGGCCAAAGTCAGGAATCCAAGGCACCATGCCCTGATTGCTGTCCGTGGGAAATCAACAACAACAAACTCCACCCAAGAGACCTTCTCCCTCAGTGCATATCAAATCACCTTGCATCAGTGTCCCAGTGATTCTGTAAAACAGGTGAACAGAGCAAACATGTTTTAAACCCAAATAGAGATCAAATGAACATAAGGCCTTCAACAGGATTCTGGCTCGCTAGGTGTAGCCAGGGCTGTTTGAGAAGCTGCCAAGCCCTGGAACTATCAGCTGCCTTAACAATTTCACTTTAACTGTTTCGTGTGACCTAGAGCAGAGCTTCATAACCCACAAATTCCTGGGGACCTTGTTAAAATAGAAATTCTGACCTCGTGGGTCTGGGGTGGGGCCTGAGAGTCTGCGTTTCTAACAAGCTCCCCCCGTGGTACTGATGTGTTAGTCTTGGGACCACCCTCAAACAGCAAGGACCCCGGGGTGCCTTGTCCTCAGGGTCTCCATCACCCGGCACCCCAGCAGGGGTGTGAGAAGAATGCACTTCTCCCGAGGGGGACCCGTGGGGCCAACTTTCGGCAGCACCCCATTAGCCTACTTTAATGGTCCCTCTGCTCCCTCCTGGCCCCCTTGCTCCCCAGCTCACTCCCTCCTTTCCTTCTCTTCTCTTTTACAATGAAGTCCTATCAGAGTCTTGGCTCAGCTGACACCACTGAGTCCCACTGCTGACAGCCGGTGGGGGGCGGCGGCCATGGCTGCAGCTCTGAAGCTGACAACAGGCAAAGCACTGCTAGGTCACGTGCCTGTGGTCCCCAAGCCTCTGCTTTACATCTCTGAGGTGGGAACCTTGTACTTACATCTCAGAGGGGTGCAGCCCTGTCTACAGAAAAGCCCTGCTGTGCTTTGTGCAAACGCAGGGGATTATAAGTCATCTTGAGGCCCAGCAATTAGGGGCTCCACGACTGAGGTCACCCCTTCGGGTGCTGGCAGGGCAACTGTGGCTTGTCTGGGGCACGCGCTCTGAGTTAACGCTGTGCAGGGGAAAGGCATAAGCTGGTCCCATCTCGACCCTCCGCTCCTGTCGGGAAAGTCAGGAGCTCATCAGTTAACTCAGAAGGGAATGGGCCAGCACTGCCCTCATTTCCTCAAGTCCCTGGAAGCCAAGCTCAGCTCAGAAGGAAGAAAAATGCAGTTGGGGCCCAAGTGACCAGCTCTAACGGGGTGGCAGTGACGCTGCTTTTCCACTGATGTCCCTTCTGCCCACGGCAGTGGTCCCGGCCCCCTCCCCTGCACCCACCCAGAGGAAACCCATTCTCTGAAGGCACCCAGTCTTGAACCCCCTTGGAACTCTTTCGGGGGCCTCTGAGCAGGGAGGGATGCACTCCTCCCTTTGGAAGCAGATGTAGAAGCTGCAGGGGGGGGGGGAATGGCAGCTGGGCTGCCAATAAAAGTCAAATCTGGTCAGAGGTTCAGCTGAGCAGAATAGTTGTCTATGGCTGCTTTGAAGTGAAATCAAGGAATTTTTGAAGCTAGGAAAAAGTGAAAGGACTCTAGAATTCGGGAAAGCAAAGACTTTTCTCAGATCTGCTGGCAGTAATACCATAATCTGGTCAGAAATGAACTATAAATGGATTTTCTCTTTTAAACCGAAAAGAATTCCATTTCACAGTGGTGGTCTCCGCCCCTCCCCCCGCTGCACTGGTTCTCTGATTTCACCACTTGCTGTGAAAACTGCCTCGCCCCAGCCTCCACGGGGGTCTACCAGCACAGCGGGAGGAAGCCACCCATTCCTCCTCCCTCAGCTACAGCTGAGGACAAAGGGGTCGGTCTGCAGGCCTCTTTGTCCCACCTGGAAATGACTAAGCTAGCAAGTGCTGGAAATGGCCCTGTGGACTAATTAACAACATGCCCTTGGCCAGTCCCCGGTCCTTGCTGAACCTGGCTTCTCTATAGTGAAAAGTCGGAGCAGATGCCGAGACGAGCTTGCTTAGTGCCGCCACTTGAACAGTCTGTGGGCAGCGTGATTCCCGCTCCGGTGCTTCCTTGCACACCCCACACTGGTTATGACTTAAGCCTTCTTCACTGGCTCAGGGTCCCAGCCTTGGCCCTGAGCAGTTCGTTCCCCACTCCAGGCATGTGGGCAGATCTTTGGCTACCCTAGTGTCTCTGCTCGTTTTTATTTGTCTGCCAACGGAGCAGCTTCTCAACGGCACTGCTGTGAACAGCTCTGCTCCTCGGGTGGATTTGCGTCTAATCTGCTGGGGTTCAGGAAACCAGATAAGCAGGTGTGTTTACACCGTGTGCAAAGCAGGAAGGCCAGGCTCTGAGGGAGGGCCCCAGAGTTCTGCCCAGAGGAAGGCGCGTTTGTTTAACGTCCTCAGGGCCCTTTTAACTTCTCGGTTCTCAGCGGGGTTAATAGAAGCAGGTTTTTTAGAGTGAGGAAGTGTTTCTCTGCTATTGCTAGTCGTCCTCTTGTCCAGAGTAATTGCAAGTATCCACATAGGTTACTTCTGGGAATTACACTGGAAAACATTGTGCAGGACAAACAAATTCCAACACGCACACATCATGGTAAAAACTCCAAAATTGCACACAGAAATATACATTTCAACGGTTCCTTTGAACTCATCATCATATAATAGTATCCTTTGAATTCCCCCCACCTAGACAAAAAGGAAACCTGGTAGTGGACCATCATGAAAAGTTCCTACCAGTTAAAATTCATCTAAACACTTGAGCACTGTTTCTAAGTCTTTCGGTAAGTCTCACAGATCCACCCCCAATTCACCCACATTCTTCAGCTGAGTCCATCCCTTGCTTGTCTAAACCTGAGTTCACCCCTTTCCCTGCAAGCAGGTCCTTCCTCATTCCTTCCCTCTTCTGGCCAACTGCCCACCATTGCCCAGGCACCTCAGGAAGTCTCCTCTCTCCCCTCACCCCGGCACACCCCTGGCTGCCAGTGCTGATGGCCTACCTTCTCCCTCCTCTCTGCCCTTAGTCCAGACCTTCTACACATCCAGGCCCCATTGCCAGAACTCCTCTTCTCTATCCAACCCCATCCCTCCAGTGGCACACGAGGTGTGCCTGAAAAAGGAACCTATCTGTGTGAGTCCACTGTCCTGTCCTGGGATGGCTCCACCTGCCAGGGGCTTTCCTTATACCCACCCCCACCCCATCCTAGTAGACCCAGTCCTCCTCCCCACTCATGAACAGCTCAGGGTCTCCAGATAGTTGTTGAATGGATGAATGAAGCAGGCCCTAAAGGATTCAGCCTCACTCTGCAGCCAGTCCTTCCCCTCCCACGGGCATTGCTCTGTCTGAGCCCTCCTTGTCTCCAAACTGGAATGTTTTCCCTCCTCCCAGGTAAGGGGACTGAGCAATAAACAAGGAGTTGGCAATCTATGCCTGGAGGGAATTCAGAATTGCGATAAGCCAGTGACTGCTGTGCACCTCCCATTTCCCCCCTTTTGAAGGGGAGTATATGTGGAGGTTATCTTACAGCTCCTACCACTATGGAATTACCCAGCTTCAAGTCTTCTCACACTGGCTCCAAATACAGTGGAGCAGAGACAAACCACTTAAATTCCTAACCTACATAAACCATAAGAGATAATAAAATGATTGCTGTTTTAAGCCACTACTTTTGGGGATGATTTGTTACACGGCAATTGATAACAGATACAATAGCTAGCATTTATTGGACACTTACTATGTTCCAGGCAGTGCTCTAAGTGCTTCATCTATATTAACTCTTTTAACAGTCAAAACTTTTCTATAAGGTAGGTGCTATGATCAACCCCATTTCACAGTTGAGGAAACTGAGGCACAGATATGTTAAGTGACTTGCCCCAGACTTTACAGTTTGTGAGGGTAAATTAGATTATAAAGTAAAACATCTTCTGAATGCATTTGAATCGCTCTGAATAACTGAACATGGGCCTTGCTTTGCCGCAACGTCACCCAGGGTCACAAGCTGACCTGACAGTGCCCTTTCACTCCTGTTATGCTAACATGTGGCCTGAGCTCACCTCTCAAGAGAAGGCTGGGCTGCCTGGATCACCTACTTCAAGGCTTCCCCATTGCCCACAGAGACCAGGGTCACAGGACACCCACTGGCTCCTTACCATTTTCTAAATCCCAGGAGTCAAGTTTTCCCTGCAGTGCACTCTTTCTACTCACTAACAGCCAATCTACTTTCTCAGCACCTACTCTGCATTTATCCTGGCATTGAACAAGCATGACAACCATGTCATCTCCTGTACTCCAGGATCTGTCCACACTTGTGTCTTCACCTCACTCATTTCCTGCCCACTGGCCTTGGTTCTGCCCACTGGCCTTGGCCCTGTCCACTGGCCTTAGGTCCTGCCCACTGGCCTTGGCCCTGTCCACTGGCCTTGGTCCTGTCCACTGGCCTTCAGTCCTGTCCATTGAACTTAAGTCCTGCCCACTGGCCTTGGTCCTGCCCACTAGCCTCCTGTCCATTGGCCTTAGATCCTGTCTGGTGGTCTTAGGTCCTGTCCACTGGCCTTAGTCCTGCCCACTGGCCTTGGTCCTGCCCACTGGCCTTAGGTCCTGCCCACTGGCCTCCTGTCCATTGGCCTTAGATCCTGTCTGGTGGCCTTGGTCCTGTCCACTGGCCTTGGCCCTGTCTACTGGCCTTAGGCCCTGTCTACCGGTCTTAGGTCCTGCCCACTGGCCTTGGTCCTGTCCACTGGCTTTGGTCCTGTCCACTGGCCTTGGCCCTGTCCACTGGCCTTGGTCCTGTTCATTGGCCTTGGTCCTGTCCACTGGCCTTCGGTCCTGTCCTTTGACCTTAGGTCCTGCCCACTGGCCTTGGTCTTGCCCACTAGCCTCCTGTCCGTTGGCCTTAGATCCTGTCTGGTGGTCTTAGGTCCTGTCCGTTGGCCTTAGATCCTGTCTGGTGGTCTTAGGTCCTGTCCACTGGCCTTGGTCCTGCTCACTGGCCTTAGTCCTGTCCAGTGGCCTTAGTACTGCCCATTGGACTTAGTCCTGCCCTCTGGCCTTGGTCCTGCCCGCTGCCTGCTCCATATACAGAGGGAGTTCCTCCTCTGAAGATGGGGAGACTGAGGCTCAGAGAGCATCTTAAATATTCACACATGGACTCCAAAAGTCCTTCTGACGTAGCCTAACTCCCCTTCCTCTATCACACATTTCTGACGTGTGGGCTTGACCCTTTCTGAGATTCAAAGTCTAAGCTTAAGCATGGGCTTCATCGTCAGCGCCATCATCACAAGTACCATAATAAGCACGCGCATGCCAAAGGAAGAATTCCAGCGAGGAAGAAAGCCAAGGCTTCACTGTCTCAAGGTCCCCTGGCTGGCACCCCCCAGCCCACGCCCACCGCCTCTCAGCAGTGGCCTTCCTCCTCTCGGCATCCCCTGGGCAGCTGATGGAGACTGAGGTCCACCTGGTCCGGTTTGCTGCCCACTGTCACTGGAGCATCTGCTACCTGAGCTTTCGTGGGCAACCCGGCAACAGCACCCGCTTTCCTGGGCTCCATCAGGCCCACCTCCTTATTTAATGTGTCCCAAGGTGCACCAGGATTACAGGCTTACTTTTGTATTTTCCTCTGAAGCGTCTCCAGTGTGCTATTGTTTTTAAATACGTTTACAGCTGACACGTTTCTCACTTCTCAGATTTTTCAAGCAGTGTTTGTTGAAGGGGCTCTGGCCATTCTAAGAGCTTGAAGGATGCTGAAGACCAAGTTAATTCTCATCAGTGAGAACTGCAAAAGCTTGCTGCAGCAGAAAGAGAACATTTGGCAAATCGGCGTTAAAATTCTCAAAACAAACTTATTAGTTAATGCAGCCTGTCTCCATGACAACCAAACAGCACAAAAACAAACCATTAGCACACAGATCTATTCCTGTGGAAGGTTTAGCTTATACCCTTCCAGAGGTATGTTATTTTCCACTTTCAGTTATAATAATAACAATTTTTTAAAAAACCTAATTTAAAATCCAGCAGGAGAGCACAACCTGGCACTAATCTCCACGCACAGAAGGAAAGGCTGCAAGTACACGCGAGCCACACGTCTGTGTGCGGGGCGGTGCCACGGCCTGCCACGGCCACACTGGCACGCGGGCAGCAGGGTCACACTCCCGGGCATAAAGCGCTGAGGCGTGCTGCTGCTGGCGGCGCCTTCCTCGCCAGTGACAGAGAGCGCCTCGGCGGGGCCCGCGGGCCCTGGCTTCGCAGCCAGCCCTGGCTTTGAATCCTCGCCCTCCCGCGCCCAAGCTTTCCACCTTTCCCCATCTCGGCTTTCTCGTGTAAAGTCAGGACAAGGATGCAATGCGCACTGACACGCACTGACGTAGGGGCCTCGTGGCTAGGGCAAAGAAGCGTTTCATTAAAAAACAAAAACCAAGTCCCCCTCCCCAGCTTCCACCACCAGGGTGGGTGTGTTGCAATTGGGAAAACACTATACTGTTCTACGTTTGGGTATGTTAGAAAATTTCCACAATAAAAACGTAAAGAACAAAAACAAAAAACAAAACTGAGCAACAAACAAAACACCAAAAACAAAAAAAACCCCAAAAATCCAAAGTAGTCTGGTATCCAATGCACTCCCTCCCAGAAATACCATATAGGGGTTAAATTCCTAAAGCACAGTACATTTCTTCCTTTCCATTACCTAGCTCACGAGCGGGAAGGATTTTTCTGTAAGGAAACAGTAAATGTTCTCAGCTTTGAGGACCTTTCGCCTCTGCTGTTTGGCTTCTCTGCAGCCATATTGCCGTAGGCAATGTGCAAATGAACAGTGTGGCTGTGTTCCAATAAAACTTTATTTACAAAAGTGGGCACAGAAACCTCATTGCCAAGCAGAGGGAGAGGGAAGGCTTTGAATCCGTGAATGTTCCTAGTCACTGATACCCTTCCATGGCGCCTCTGGCAGGGCTCTCGGGAGGATGGGACGAGATGGTGAGTGTGGAAAGGAGATGTCCAGAGGGGAGGTGGCGGCAGCCCTGCGGCAGGGCAGCGCACGTCAGCATCTGACCCGTGACAATCACTCACCCAACCATTAGCTCTTTGAGGACAAACACCAGGTCTCCTTCTCGTTTGTACCTCAGGTCCTGGCTGGTCCTAGGAGCTCCACACCTGGTGAGTTAATTTGCATAGCAGAGACCAAGGGGGCTGCTTCCACCCACCGGAAGTCCTGACAGCCTCCCCAGGACATCCCTGCTGGGGATGCCGCGGCCTCACGCAGGGCCTGGGTGCCCCTGAGGTCCTCCCTCGATTCTGAAGGTCCCCGGTGACCACGCCCAGTTCCACGGGCCCTGCTCTTTGGGCCCCCACCCCCGGAGCCTCCAGTCCTTTGCCAGCCTGTTCTAGGGCTGTGCCAACCAGCACAGCAATCCCACGACCATGCTCAGTGGGTACAGTACAATGGGTGATGGGCTCAAGTTTACCCTGGGCTGAGAGGCGGGGGGACGACGCCAGACTGGGGAAAGTGGGCAACGCTGCCTTGGGAAGTGGGAGGCTGAGGGGCCCTGGGGTCTCCGGCCTTCCCCTGGACCCACGTCCCCAGCCCTGGGCAATCCAACCAAGGATCTAGGTGCCGGAACGGAGGCTGCTGCTGTGCCCAGAGACCCCCAGCAGTGGACTCAAGCCCAGACGGACCACAGTCACGAGGCGGTGCCTGGCGCAGCCAGAAGCTGGACGGATTCGGGTCTCCTGGCCTTACCCCGGGACCCGGGAAGTTGTCTAAGCACGGCTGGTCCCTTGTTTTTTTTCATGCTGTTTTTCCCTTTTCGGGTGCCTACACGCCCCATCCCCTGTTCTAAATACTTGAGCGTGCTATTCCATTTAGTTGTCATGATGTCTTACAAGAGATAAACGGGGGGCCCCGTGGTGATGTCGCCCCCAAGCCCGGCTCCTCGTGGCCCTGCAGCGGTCCCCAGAGCGGTGGCTCTGCCCTCCAGGCCCCACAGACGAGTCCTGCCGGTGTCCCTCCCGCAGCCCTCGACCCCTGCACGGACGTTTTCAGATCCCCGCGCACGCCCAGCCACCTGCTTTCTCTGCTTTTGCTCCTGGGCTACGGGAGGCTGGCAGGAAAGGCGCATTAACGTGCCACCGCCTGGCAGCGTCACAAACACAGCGTCCAGCCTCGGCCGGGCCCAGGGTGCCGCCAGCGCCCACTCGCCCCAAGCCTCTGTCTTTCCTGTCCCCGCGGCGGCTCTTCCCCGCCTCGCTCTCCTCATCCCCGAGCCCCTGTGTGCCCAGCCAACTACCTCGCCTGCTCCTCCAGAGAAAACCGAAAACATCGCGTGGTCTGCTTGGACTCCTCCACGACAGGCGGGAGGCTCCTTATCTTCAGCAATTTTTGTTTTAGGAGGTACTGGGGATTGAACCCAGGACCTTGTCCCTGGGAGGCAGGCACTCAACCATGGAGCTATACCTGCTCCCCAAGAGGCTCCTTATCTTCAAGGTCTCAGCCCCTAGCCTGAGCTCTGCTCTCCCCTTCCACAGACACCTCCAGCATCTCCTCCTTCCGATCCAGCCCCATCTCTCCTCCCCTTCCAAGGCCAGTGTTGCCAGCCCGGTCTGTGAACCCCTCCGAGACCCTCCAGAGCTGCTTCCTCCGGCTGTGCCCACGCTCCCCGTCAGGGACAGGAGGACACGGACTCCAGGGTTAGCACAGCAAGGAGTTTGTGGCTTTGCCTCGAGCTCTCGGGGCTCCGTCGCTCCAGCCCTTGAGCCCTGGAAGAAGGAACCTCATGCTCTCCCCTGCACCCCCGACGCGTCAGAGTTAGCGCCTTGCCCACAGCGGCACGCGTGCGAAGGAACAATAGCCATTCCAGCCAAGACTGAGGACGGTGCCGGGGCCCATCCCTGGTGCCAAAACCTTTCTGGCGTCCACTTGCAGCCCGGCCCGGCCCCAGGCATGACCACACTGTCTCTCCGCTGCCTGCCGTCCACATGACCCCCACGCCCTTCCTGACTCCCCGTGGAGTCCTGGCCCTGGCTAGGCCCCCCCCTTGTGGCAGGACCCTCCTGTCTCAGCCCATTGGGGGTGCTGCCCCTTCTAGAAGCATCCGAGCAGACACTTCCAGGAAGGCCCAGAGCTCCTCCCTCTGCTCTCCCCCTCTCCTCTGGAGACTACAGCTGAATCTGAAGTCATTCTGTTACAATGGATTGCGGGAGCTGGCTCTGGGGGCCCAGTGCCCTCAAATTCCACTGCTCAGCTCTCCCGTGGCGTGGCCCTGTGAGCTGACCCCTGGGCAAACCTCAGTGTCATCAGTGGATCCTCACTCACCTGCAAACACTCATGACCCTCCTTCCAGGGGTCAGAGCAGGGCCAACCCAGGTCCTGGAAATGGGTGTTTGTGGCTGGGAGTGGGCTTCAGGGCTTCGGGGAGACAGCCAGTGGGCGGTGGCGGGGGGCTGCGGCTCCGGAGAGGGGAGCCTCTCTGAGGTGTGGGCCGCCGGAGGGCCTGGGAGGTGGACGCTGTGGGATGCAGAGCTCCAGGGAGGCCCTGGGCCTCGGAGGGGGTGGCCTGCCCAGAGCAGAGGTGAGGGACCGAGTCTTTCCTGGAAGGCAAGGAATTTCTGGAAGAGCAGGAGATGCCGTTCCCTCCCCCTTCAAAGTTCTCTGGGAAAGTTCAGATTTGGGGACCCGCTCACCCCACAGCCTGTATCTGGGTAGTGTCCCTGCCCAGTGCTCCCAGCTCCCTAAAAGAGCCCCAAACCAGAATTTTGTGCCCTGGGCCCTCCCCACCGTTAATGGAGTGAGGGTCCTCCCTCAAGAAGGGGCTCGTGGGGTCCCATTGCCTCCTTCATGGCCCACCCCTGCCCCAGGCCTCCCACCCCAAGCCTCGGTTTCCTTGTCTGCAAACGAGGGTGTTTCACCCACCATGCCCGCTCCCAGCTGAGCTGTAGACCCCACCCAGGGTCTGGCACGGAAAGGGGCATACAGGAAGGAGGTAGAAAGGAGCCCCCAGGAGGGGTGATCCTGAAGGCGCTGGGCTAGGACCAGGAGTCCGGAGGAGGGAGCAGGTGGGATTCAGTCCAGGGGTTGTGTTTGCTGGGAAGAACACAGATGTCTTCCCCCGAAACCAGAGGGAAATGACGAGAGGATAAACCCAGGACCTCTTTTTCAAACCAGTCCCTGGAAACAGGGTAAAGACCTTTCCCCCACGTTCCACTCTGGGACACACTCCAGTGGACAGACAGCCTCATCAAGCAGCCCTTGGGAGTGTCAGGAATCCAGTGGCTCAAACGCTTCCGTGCCCCTCTTTCAGGACACTCACGCTTTTCCCAGGAAGAGGCACTGGGCAGAGCCCCCTTCGTCTCCACGTCCCCCATCGTGCACTGTCACTGCCACCACAGCCACCTCCAGTGCCCAGCTCTGCAGCTTCCCGACCTGCAAATGTCCTGCTCTGTGGTGCTTCTGGGCCCTTGCAGGGGCTGCCCTGCCTGGAAGGCCCTTCTCCCTCGGGCCATCGGCTCACTGGCTCTTCCTCCAAAATCGAGGCCAGGTGTCTCCTCTCCTGGGCAGCCCTTGGCAGCATTTCAGCCTAGGAGCTGGGTTCTGGGTGTCCTGTTCCGTGATAGAATTGTGCCTTTGACAAATCTCTATCCCGGGTGTTGAAATGGTCTATTTCCTTATTCCCTAGGTTATTAACACCTTGAAACAGGAACATCAGGGCTTTATCTCTCTCTGTCTCCGGCACAGAGAAAAGGGGTTCAGATATGTCAGGGACTTGATCCATGGCCAGACCAGGAAGAGGGAGCAGTGGAAGGTGCCTCCCTAGGATCAAGGAGGCAGTGCTACTACGATCGGAAATATGATGAGGGTGGGGAGCCGGATGGAGACGGCAGTAAACTAAATATTCGTCTAAACTAGTTTGAGGTTAAGGCATTCTAGTAGGAGCCAGAAGTGCTAGGGAGGCTTTTCGAGAACAGGTATGTAGATTTTATCGTGATCTCAAGAGAAACGAAAGGATGATGAGAGAGCAGAAGTCGAGTATGTCTGAATATGCCATGTGGAGGGACGAGGAGGACAAAGAGGCTCACACAGGCAGAGTTTGGAGGGGTTCCAAGATGGCCCGTGTCCCAGAAGCCAAGGATGGAGGAGGACCCCTGGGGCGAGCACGGCCGAGGGGTGAGGCAACGCGAGTCAAGGAAAGACCCTGGCGCTTGGTGATGAGACGTGTCCACGCCTCACCGCCTCCTTTAATTTCAGGCTGTGCCATGACCGTACAGGACACGTACAATAGTGTATTGTATTCAAGAGGAAGAAAACATGTGTGTCAATATTTTTACAAGCCTGGCTCTCAGAGAGGGCCTATGAAACATGAATAATTACAGTGTAAAGAGCTGTAACATGAAGGATTGTGGTGGACTCGATGTCAAAGATTTTATAGGTATTAGCTCATTCAATTCACCAGTTATCAAAGGCGGGTTATTATTACTCCCAATTTAAAGAAGAGGAAATGGGCACAGGAAGGTGAAGAAATTACACAGTCCCAGAGCTATTTGACACTGAAGCCCAGGTTTTCCTAGAGGGGTATGTAGCAGGGCCAAGAAGCAGCAGCAGGTCTGCCCAGCCCCTTAGCTCTGTGCCACCCGTTCCCTCCACGAGACTGTCTCAGGTATCCTTGGATCTGGAGGCAAGTGATGTGTCAGGGCCCAGAATGTTCCAGGAATCTTTAAAAAGTGGATTTCCCAGCCAACTGGAACCGATGGACCCGCCCCCTTCTGCCTCCCCTACCAAGTCCAAGGTCACCAAGGCATCTGCCCATTCTGCCGCATCTTGGACCCGCAGCCTCAGGTGCTCTGATACATCAGCTCCTGTCTTTAGAAGAGTCCTGCTCATCCCCAGAAGCTTCTCCAGCAGGAGCAGCAGCAGCAGCAGCAGGAGGGGCTGAAGTGGCTCTGGGGCTAGAAGACTGGCTTGAGTTCCCACCACCCCACCCTTCTCCGTGCTGGACAGCCAGCTCCGCAAGGGCGTGCTTGGGCCTAGGAGGTGGTGGTGCTTGGTACAGAACTCAGAGCAAGTTTGGGCTCAGGGGGCATCAGGAGAGTGCGGGCAGGATGTGCCCACATCATTGTCTGAGCAAGAACTGACCATGGGCAGGAGCAGGCAGGACCCAGGATGCCCTGGCAGGAGGGGATGACTTTCTGGAATGGGCCAAGACAAGCAGACAAACCTGGAACTTCCTGGGCCAGCAAGGGCTCAAGCCAAGATGAAAACCTGGGACCCAGGGCTGGAGGTGGGAAAACTGGCTGGAAGGTGAGGGACTTGGAGCAAAGAGGCACCAAGACTGTTATGTCAGGTGATGAGATGGGAGTCTCAAGAAGAACAAGATCACACAGGGTGGCAAGGCTAGGAGAGTGGAAGAGGACACTCGTTGGCATGAAATGAGAGGAGCTGGGGAAAAAGAGTAAAAGAGTTCTGGAGAGAGTCCAGAGAGATGCCCTGGTATAACTGGACTCGGGGAAAGGTTCAGGTGCCCAGGCCCCTTGGACAAGGGATTTGAAGACAACAGAGATAAGGAGATAATCACCAGACCATCCTTAATAAAAGGGAGGGTGGGTGACCAGGCACGGGGAAAAGGATTCATCTTTTCCAAAAGGGAAAGAAGGTAAAGACAAGATGAAGTGTGGATGTAGGCAAGGCTCTCCGTGGGGTTGCAGCAAGGCAAGCAGGGATCTCACGTGACAGCTTCTGTCTGCCCAGAGAAGCGTGGAGCCATCAGCTGAGAATGAGGGGAAGGTAGCGGATGAAGAAGGAAAGCTTGTGGTCACTGGGGAGGGACACAGAGACACTGACCAGGGAATCCTGTGCAGCACTGTAGCTCCAGGTCCGATGGAGACCCCGGGCACTAGGGTTCCAGCAGAATGTGCCTGTAGGTTTTGCCAGCACTGGTCAGCAGCCTGAGGGTATAAGTAGAGAAGGGCATTGGGTAGAATGGAGAAGGGGGAGCAATGGTATGGGGAGAGAAGGAACAAGCAGAGAGGGACAGCACCGGGATGGGGAGAGATGGGTGGCGTTGGGTATGGAGAGAGGGCAGAGTGTTGGGTGCAGGTAGAAAAGAGGAGTGTTGGGTAGGTGTTGAGAAGTGGAGAGCTGAGTAAGAGCAGAGAAGGGGAGCTTTGGATGTGGGTAGAGAAGGAGAGCATGGGTAAAACACAGAAAGAGAGCATGGCCGTGGAAAGAGAAGGGGAGCAGTGGGCTGATCCTCAGTTGTAGTTTACCAAGCACTTGGGGAGTAAGCAAACTGAAGGGGTGTTAGTAAGACATTGGGAAAGGGGGTCTATGCGTAATAAGGAGGAGAAAGCAAGCAGTGAAGGCGGGAGAGAATGAGAGATCAGGAGAAGTTATCAGTTTATTTGCAAGCCTGCTTTCCCTTCACGCTTCTGTGGGAGCAACACCCAGCTACTCCTCTAAGGACCACCACTCTCCTGCATACCCTGTGTGGTTCCAGAAGGATCAAAGGAGTGCTGTTGAATTAACCACATTTACTTGGCAACATTTTGATCCTATGGTATTCGCTTTGTACTGTCAAAGAGCAGATGGTTATTCATAGTAATAGAGTAACTATAAGTTTATGAAAGAGCTGGAGTATCCATAAAATCGACCAGTTGTGGTTGAGAGGAATTATTCAAAAGTAATCCATACCTCTTTCTCAGGATTAGCTAAGAGATACAAATGATTGGGTTTTCTTTCTCAATTCAAGATTCATATTAAAACTGAAACTGTGTATAATAATAGTCATTTTAAATGAAAAATTGTATGAAAGATCATTGTTAACATTGAACCTGAAAAAAATGATCCAAGAATAATTAGACTTGGTAGAAATAATAAACAGAAAATGAAACTCACTGTGTATAAAATGCACATGTTAAATTTGTTGAGGTTTAAATTGACATAAAGATAAAAAATTCTTAACAAAAGTTAGATCTGTGAAAATTAGACAAGAAATAATGGCCACAAAAGAAAACTCATTGGAATCAAAGATACAGTCATTGAAATTAGATAAGAGCCAAAAAACACCAAAAACAGAACCCAACAAACCCCACAAAAATGGATGAATAAAATCTTCATGGTAAATTAAAAATGGAAAAGATTGGTTTAACTGCACTTTGTAGAAAATTGATCTAAAAACTAAACTTGGTTTAATGGAATAAGCTTTAGAAAATGCTTCCTTGTAAAATGCCAACAGCTGTTGGTATAATTCTGGTTAATATGATGGTTCTTAAACTTGGAGTCAAAAACTCTCTGGGGCTCAAAACATCTACTGGGTTGAAATGGTGGCGCCTAAACAGCCTAAGGCCAGAAGGACCTTCAGTGAAGGGGCCTCCCCTTGCCACAGGTGGGGTCCCAAGCCACGCCTGGCCCCATTCCCAGGGACGGGCTGATCCAATGGGGACCTGTGCACCAGCTTCCGAGGCCTTCGCTGAGACTTGCCATCTGGGCTCTGCAAGGGAGAAGGCTTTCTTCCTTCTAGAACACAAGCCACAAGAGCGTGGGCGTGGGGCTGCCAGTGGCCACCTTGGCAGCCAGGTGGAGAGACCTCTCTGAAGAACGAATACCAGAGGGTCAGTCTGAAAGAGAGAGAAGGAGAAAGGGCAGGAGAGAGGGTGAAAAATAGAAAGAGCTGCGGGCCTGAAATCTTCAGTTCCTGGACTTGCCAGGTAGGGAGCCAATCATTTAAGTCGTGTTTCTGGCACCTGTAACCCAAAGAGTAGTGAATAGTGCGAGAGTTGAGATCTCAATCAGGTCACGGAGCAAGTGTCAGAGAGCAGGGAGTGAGAGGCCTGCAGGGTGGGGAGGTTGCGGTCAGACAGTAGAGAGAATTTCAGAGATGGAGCAGTTCTGGGTGAATCCAAGATACTGGTCATGGCCACAACTGCCTTTGGATGAATAATGATGAAGATCAACTCTTTGGAGAAGTCTGAGGAATCTGGACCTAGGATGGTGGGTCTGTGAGCCACCTGGACTAATGTCACAAGCTTCAAATCAACTCGTACGGTTCCTAGGTTGGGTGGAAAGGAAGTGAGGCAGTTTCTAGTCTATGGTAAGTGCAGGACATGACCAGGAGATTGGTAGATGACAGCAAGGAGGGTAAAAGGTGGACTAAAGAACTGCCATGAGGTTAAGTAGACAAAGCAAAAGTAGAAGTTGTGGGGCCAAGGAGTGGTGAGGATGAGGTGCCCTGGCCTCACGGGCTGGACTGGGGTCGGAGAGGCCAGTGCCCAGTTGCCAGACTCTCTCCCTCTAGTTTTCCGTCGGTCTTGGCTGAATGCACCCCTTCTTCAGATGCTCCTCTCTACTACCACCACCTTGGGGTCCCTGTCCCTAGCATCCTGGTGACTTCCTCAATACCACGTGACCTGCCACCCCAAACCACGTCATGCCTCCACTTGACATGCCCACATCTGCAGGACAGAATCCCAACCTCCATCCACCCTGCAAGGCTGTGGAGACCCAGCCAGCCTCGCAGGCTCCTCTCTGGCTCCCCCCACCACGTAACTCCTTCACCCCCACAGCTGTGCCCTCCTTCCAGGAGACTTCCCGGGAGCAGCCACATGGCAGAGGGGCATGAACCCATGGGCTTTGCAATCAGGCGGAGAGGAGGTTTGACGCCATCACCGCCACCTCCAGGCCGTGCCACGTAGGACAAACTGCTCAACGTCTCTGAAACTGTTTGGTCACCTGTAAAATAGAGATGGTCACCCCGCCTTTAGCAGATGGCTGTAGGGATTCGCTGGAATGGTTTTTAAGCTTGTTATAAAGTTCCTGGTGTGCCCGCCCCTTTCCTTGGCTGAACCACATAAGAGACTTTCCTACTCTCCTACTTCATCATTATGACCTTTCCCAGTAGACTGAGGTCTGTGAGCCGTGCAGCTTCTCCTGCACTTGACGGTGGGCTGGAGGTTTGCTGATGAGCATGAGGAAGCTACAGGATTTGACAAGGGCAGGGCCAGGCTCAACTCTCTCCTTTCTGCACACCAGGCTTGCAACCACCTGGGGCTCATGGGCTGCCCTGCAAGCTCCATGTCCTCAGCTGGGACTCTCCAGGTGGCCTGGAGCCTTCGTCCTCATCCCCCTGGTAAACCAACCCAGGATGGAAAAGGCAAGTGCTGGCAAACAACCTACGCTCAAGGGCACTTGTATATTTTATTTTATTTTTAAAACCTGAGCATACTTCATTTCTGGCAGGATTGCCCAGATAATTCATCACTCAAGACAATTCTCATTTCCATTTAATGGGAAATTAAAGGTGTCGCCAAATCACTGGTCATAAAGTTGGACTGATGTCATGTGAGGTGAAGGGAAGGGGAGGGAGGTTTTGTTATTTTGCTTTTCTGCGATTGGTAGGCTCCTGGCTATCTTCTCCTTCATGTGAAAACACATTCCTTTTCGTGCCAGAGAAAACTCAAGAATGAGAAATGAGTTCCGTTAGGGAAAAGTGGTGCGTCTCAGAGCACAGGGCTTGCTGCTTTCACTGCGAGCCCCAAACCTGAGCAGCCGATGGCCTCATCACGCCTGCCCCGGAGTCAGCCCACCCGGCGTCCGGTGCCCCGCTCTTCAGCTGTCTCGAAAAAATAATTTTAATCTATCCACTGGCCCACGGCAGCTTGTTCTAACCGAAGGACACAGCTGCTGCCGCAGGGCCGCTGGGTGGAGAGGGAGGCTGCTGTCGGGTGGGCCTCGGGTTTGGCTCAGAAGCAGGGTCTGGGAGAGAGAAACTTCCGGGCTGCGCGCTGGTTCCTGGAGAGGACCCTGACACGCCAACGGCACTTCAGGATGTGTCACCTGGGGGTGGCCTGAGCTAGGACAGCATCCCCAGGTCAGGGGAACACCGGCCCTAGGAGGAGATGCAGCCAGACCACTGGTCACCAGCCTGACGTGGTGAGGCGAGACGAGGCTGCCGTGACAAACAGGCCCAAGCCCACAGAGGCCCGGAGCCCCGGGAAGTTTGTTTCTCGCTCCCACCGCAGAGCAGGGCGGTTTGGCTCTGGGCAGATGGTCCTGCGGCACATAGTCGCTCAAGGACCCGGCGGGCGGGCTCTGCCGTCCTGAACACGGGGCATCCCAGAGCCCCGGGGCCGCTGACCCTGCCAGCCCGAGACGGGCCCGATGTGGAAGAGCCGCCACTGGCTTCTCCGGCTGCACCGGGCGGAAGCCGCGCCTGGCAGCTTGGGGCCCACACGGCGGTGTCCAGCGTGGATGGCAGGGCTAGGGGGTCCGCGGCCGAGCTGTGGGGGCACGAATGAGGGAGACGAGGGCACAGCCTGGAAAGGAGAGCCCGGCGTGTGGGCACCTTCCAAGATTTGACTCCGTGTGCCCCCAAAGGAAGCAGAAGTGGCGGAATTTCCAGGGCTCTCCAGGGCTCGGGAGGAATGGCCAGACATGGGCTACCTCAGGAGGCCGCGGTGCGGGCGGAACCCACGGGCCGCAGAACCCACCGCTGCTTCGACTCTGCAGAGCCTCGGCTCTCCACCGTCTGCGCTGCTTTTTACAAACCTTTTCTGCACGTTCCTCGTCTCATTTCTTAACCTCATCCTCCTCTGTCCTTCGCTGTGCTCAGTGAATCCGCTGTTCATCCCTCTCCGGGATAAAAGCGCTCGCGGGCCTGGGGCAGTCCGCAGAGGGCCTGGGCTACATACAGTCCTGAGCCTTAGCTCGGCAAGCGCCTGCCTGGACGTCAACCCTCACTTCTTCCCCCCGGAACAAAAATATTAATGTGGGGCGGCACCGACAGCCACTTAGTGCCTCTAGAAGGACAAGAGATTTTATTACAAAGCCACACCTGCAAGCCACTGTGAGCGAGAAAGAAAAACTATGACGACTGCCAAATGGTTCCCTGTGATGTCACACAAATGGACGTGGTGGACGAGGGTCCGGGCCAGTGGGTGAGACCACCGTGGGCAGCTCAGGGGACAGTGGGCCGAGGGACGGACGGTTGCAGCTTCCTTTCAAGAAAGGAGAGTCCAGCAGAGGCTCGGCTTACACCCAAATTGTCAGCCCATCTCCTGCAGGTGGACGGTTTTGATTCTAGATGGGCAGTTGAGCCCAGAATGTGGGGTTCAGGCTGGACAAGATGCCCCTTGAGCCTGTCAGCCTGGTGTCGACTTCAGGTGCCCCACCTGACAGCAACAGCCAAAGGCGAAAGGGGCCCCCTCCCAGGAAAGCCGCTCCCCCTCCCTGCGGCCGTCTCCGCAAGGTGATCTGAGAAACGAAGTAGCGGCCGTGCTGGGCCCAGCCGATGGCCAAGTGACACACACGTGTGCAAAGCTTACCCCTGTGGCACAGTGAGGACCCACCTCGGCTCCTCTTAGGAGCAGGAAACGTGACCGATTCAGGTTACCGACTGCTGAAGCCAAGCTGGATTCTCACTGCAAAGGAACCAGGGGCTGCTCCTGGGCATTTTTCTCCCTGGGGAAGCATATCTTTAAAACGGACTAGACAACCACAGGAACGGCCCCCAAAGCCCCCAAGCCCTGCGAACCCCAGGGCCCTGAGGATGGGTCAAAGAAAGGAGCAGGCGGTGCATCTTCCCGGGGCTCCAGGCCCCGGCCCCCACCGGCGCAGCAGGGCAGCGCTGGAGCTGAGCCGGCACCTGTCGGGCAGGTGGGCCTGCGGTGCTGACGCCGCGACACCTCCCGGCTGCCGAGCTCAGAGTCCACGGCCGGGCCCCCACCCCCACCCCCGCTGGCTCGTTCCCTGACAGCCAGCAACTTCTCTCCCCTCACTCCCAACTCCATGTGCTGGAGCAGAACTCCTGGCCTAGTGGCTTTTGACGTCGTTTATCTTTCACAGCACAGAGGCACGTTCCTGTGTGCGTGAAGTGTGTTTAAATCCATAAATTCCAAAGGGCAGCCAGGACTGTTTGTCCAGGGCTCCATCTCCTTAGGCCATTGTTTTACGTGTCCCTGTTTTTCCAAGTCATTTCCTATTTTCCTGCTGATACCATGAAAACATAAAGCTTTTCCGAAAGCCATAAGCTCTGGGAATGGCAGACAGCTGGAGTGGCTTGTCGGAGGAAGCCGGTGATTAGGGCTTCTCCATCGGCTGCGCCTGCTGATAGTGGAGCCCTGCACATCCCACGTGACGTGTTTTTCATCAGGGGACGCTGGAAACCCAGCCGCTGACCCTCCAGTGCGGGAGGAAGGTGAGGAGGGTCACGGAGTGCAAAGTGGGCGAAGGCCCAGCCAGGCCGGTCCTGCCTGGGTGGCGTTCTCCCCGGCCAGCCCCCACGGAGCAGCCCTGGGGACCCCTGTGCTTCCTTGAGGGCTCAGGCTGGGGGTCCGCCGCGGTCTTGCTAGGCGCAAATGCTGACTCGGCTGGTCCCGGCTGGGCCAGAGGTCTGCAAGCTGCAGGGGTGGCCACACTGCAGGTCCATGCAGCTCGTCCTCAGAAAACACGGATACCTCCAGACATGCAGCTCTTTCACGCAGAAATCCCCCTGTAGCACACGAGGGAGATAGAAGTCTCTCCATACTGCAACTCGAGAACACTGATAAAGAAGTTCCAAAACTGTTTCACAGCCAGGTCATTTATTCATTCAACAAACATCAGCTGAGCACCTACCAAAAGCCAGGCATTAGGATATGGAGCTGAGCACAGTCAGACCTGCTTTACAGCTTAGTGGAGGAAGCAGATGCCAGTCACCCAGGTGAGAGACACACCGTAGCAGGAATGTTCGAGTTTAAGAAAGAGATTAGGAGCATCGGAGCCAGCAACCAGAAGCTTTTCCCACACGCCCCTGATAAGAATCCTTGCAGGCTTCATGCCCCTGGGACTCCCACCTAGCTAGTCCGGAAGGAGACTTACACACAATTCTTGCCATCAGAGAAATTTGGAAACTGCTGTGGCTCTCTGGTTCCCAGCCCTGGCTGAGTACTGGACCATGCAGGAGACTAAGAAAATCCGAAAGCCCAGCCACACCCAAAGTCCATTAAATAGGTCTGGGGTGCAGCCGGGCTCCCCAAGTGATGCTGGGTCTGGGCAGCCAGAGAGGACTGAGCTCCCAGGGTGATGATAACAACCAGCACTCCTCACATCTGTGCTTCCCTCAGCAGCCTTCAAACTGTCCTCACTTATTTCCTCCAAGACCCACCAGCAGCCACGCTCCTTGCCAGCTCCGTTTTACATATTGGGAAACTGAGGAACAGGCAAAGAATGTTCTTTGCCTGGCACGTGGCCAGAGAGTGGGGCTAGCTGGTCCCAGGACCTCTGGCCCCTGACTGAGGGCTGTCTGGGGGCATCGCATGGGTTCTGGGCCTTTCCCTGTGAGATCCTCTGTGGGGTTCTCTGAGCAAGGGCCCTGGGGAGGAGACGTTCGTGGGCAACGTGGCTGCCCATGCCCAGCTGCCACTGCCTGCCCCTCAGCCACCACTCACCTCCTGACGCTGTGCTGAGCCCCACCTGGAAGGAAATGTGCCCGCCGCCCCCTAGGAGCCCCCGGCACCCAGGGAGATACCCACAGATAAGAGGGAGCACCTCACTGCTGGGACCTGCCAAGACATGGTTTGTCACCCCCCGACGTCTACTGGGGCACGCAGCAAGGCGGGGTTTTCTGCGAAGCTTCTGGATGCTCGTGGGGCATGGGGGAGCCATGTCAGCCTCAGGTAGACACCTGCCCCAGCAGCTCACCTGGCCACAGACTCTGCTTTATGACTTCAATCCGACGTGTTGGTGTCAGCATTTTCTCCGGAAGCTTAAGTCACCCCAGGCCCTCTAGCAGGTGGATCAAAACTCAGCCATGGGGAACCTTCGGGTTTTCTTTGCTCATTGTCCTGGAGGGAAGTGGCTCGAGAAATTCAAAGAGAGAATATATTGCCTCCAAATTTTAGTAAGAATCTTTATTTAAAAAATAAGGGCAACAGATGTGGCTCAAGCAGTTGAGCGCCTGCTTCCTACACGGGAGGTCCTGGGTTTGATCCCCGATGCCTCCTGAGAACATGAGGGCAAACAACAAACAAACAAATGAAAACACCAACTTAGGGAACCTGATGTGCCTCAGTGGTTGAGCGCCAGTTTCCCACATATGAGGTCCCTGGTTCAATCCCCAGCCCCGGTATCTCAAAAAAAAAAAAAAAAGCCTGAAAATAGATAAAATTGAAGCTGAAATAATGAGCCATTTAGATTTGTATCAGAAAATAATCTTCCTGAAGTGATTGTTGAGTCTATGGGGTGGCAGACTCTGTGCTCTGCCCTCCAGGGAGCGAGGATGGAGGGGCACCAGGTACTGACCGCTGCCAGCGGCTCACGGCCACCTGGCAGGACCGAGAAACACAGGTGGAGCTATTGGAAGGAGACAAACAAGGATGACATCTGGACAGACCTGGAGGCGGGCCTCACCTAGTGTGTCTCCAGGTGGAGGAGAGGCGGGGGTGTCTGAGGCAGAGCCCACCTGGACGGCAAAGGCTGCGACAAAGGAGGAAAGGGTGGGGATGGCGAGAGGCAGGAGTGCCAGCGGCACAGGGTGGAAACGGCGAGCTAGGTGCAGTGAGGGCCTGGGAGCCAGAGTCGGAGAGAGGCAGGACCCAGGCCTGCCCAAGGGACGCATGGAGGAGGGTGGCAGCACAGGGGGACGGCCGAGGGGCTCCGAGGGTGCATTCCTTCTTCAGTGGTCCAGCAGTCATGGAGCTTGGTGCCTGGTGCTGGGGATGGAACGGGGAGAAGTTGTAAATGGACCTGGAGGGGTCAGACCTGAGCCAAGAGCTCCAGGTTAGGCAAAATTGCTTGCATGCTTAGGGCCCCAAAGAGGAAGCTGCCGGGCTGGGCCAGGGGAGGCTGAGCCAGTGGGGGCTGGGCCAGGTGGGGCTGGACCAGGGGGGGCTGAGCCAGGGGGGCTGGGCCGAGGCGGCTGGGCCAGGGCGGCCGCGTTGGTGAGAGTCAGGCATGGGCTAGGCAAGGAGGCTGCACAGCGTCTCTGATGCCCGGGCCTGAGGCGGTTCCCGGGACACGGCCTGGTCTGCCAGGCAGCGGGCGTCGACTCAATGGATGCTTCGTGCGCTTGCTGAGCGTGTCCTGGGCTCAGCGACTGCAGGTGTACGCGAGAAACGAGGGGGCAGAGTAATGCTCCAAGAAACCGCTCCAGGAGGGCCCCAGCCTGCGGGCCAGCTGGAAAGGGGTGCTAAGCACAGTCAGGTACAGAAGGGGCCGGGGCGAGGGAGAGGGGCGGCCGCCAGCGCCAGCCCCTCCTGACTTCAGGGTTCAGGGGAGGAGGCAAAGGGGCCTCTGAGCCTGGGTGTCGAGCCCACAGAGGCGGCGCTCAGGACGAGGCGGCTGGCCTTCTCAGCCTGGGCTCTGCAGACACCTCGGTCGAGCAGTTCTTTTTGGTAGCAGCTGTTCTGGGCATCCGGGGGCGTCTAGCAGCATCCCTCACCTCTACCCACCCGATGCCAGGAGCACCCCCTCCCTGGCCACGACAACCCAGCGCCTCCAGACATCGCCCCATTTGCCAGGGGCACCACACCTGGAGGCCAAATCGCCCCAGCTGAGAACTGCCGGTGGGAAGGAGGAGCCGCCCAGGTGCCGGTTTCGGGCTGCTCCAGACTTCAGGCCGCAGGTCCAGCTCTGGGCTCGTCAGGTGACTCTCAGGCCCTCCCCCACATCGAGGGACGACAAGCACAGGGACCTCGTTTCCCGAGGAAGTGTCTCGTTGGCACCGATCCCACCAGGCTCCTTTTGGCATTTATGCCCCTAGGTGGGTCCCCCTGAGCTCAGACCTGACTCAAAGGGGGCTGGGAACCCTGGCTTGTTTCTGACCCTCGATTACACTAGAGGGTCTCCACTCACCGTCCTCAGGGGCCCACGACTTCCTGGTTGGGGTCTCAGAGCAGCAGAACTAGGCGACATCACGGCGGGAGGAGCTGCTTCGAGGGGGGCGGGGCTTTGGGCCCAGGCTTTCTGCTCCGGGGTCAGCACGCTGGCAGGGACCCCAGGCCCCACACCTCAGTGTTAAGAGTTTCTCGTGTGAGATGACCCCTGTCCGTGTTGCCTAGGAAACGGGACTGGCTGCCTCTGGGTCGTTGCCGGTTGTGCGTCCTGAGTCCCTTTGCAGGTCTTCTTGAGCATTAGGGCCCTGGTTTGGGAGACGGGGTGGAATTTGGGCTGCAGTGGTCTGTGGCTCAGCCGAGCAGGGGCCCGGCCCCCGCAGTTTCCACGGTTTAATCGGGCAGGGCCCTGCACGACGGTACTCATTGACTCATTCTAGGCACGGGCAGGGGTCAGGGACATCAGCTGGCCACACCAGGGAGGGGGCAAGTGTAGCTGTCAGGGAGGCCCACCCCACAAGGGCTGTGCCTTCCCTCGACAACTGTGAGCTGGGAGGCAGGAGTCAGGGGAGTGGGCGTCCAGCCTCTCTCTCTCCTCCCACCTCCGATCCCCTGCCAAGGATGGGATCTGCTCTCCCACCCCCAAAGCCTAATCCGCTAGGCCAGTGTTCAGCAGAGGCTGCTGATTTCCCTAGTGCAGGCCCGTTCTAGGCTCAGACCCAGCAGCAGCCCCCAGAAAGGGCCTGTCCTCAAGCTCTTACACTGCAGGGGAGAGAGACAGGGAAAAAACCAGCAGGGAGTGAGAGGTCCTCCAGGAGAGGCCCGTGATCTAGTTTGCCAAAGGGCTGCCGATGAAAAATGCCAGCAGTGGGTTGGCTTTATAAAGGGGTTTATTTAGGGTTAAAGCTTACAGTCCCAAGGCCGTGGAAAGTCCAAACCAAAGCACCATCAGAGGTGCTTTCTCACCAAAGGCAGCTACTGCTGATTCTGTTTTCTGGGCACGTGGTGAAGCAAGATGGCTGCGGTCTCTGCGAGGTCCCCTCCAGAATCTACCTTCTCCTCCTGAGCTGCTCCGTGGGCCCAGTCTCTCGGGGCTTCGTGCTTACGTGATCCTCTAGTCCTCTCTCACACGGCGGGATTAAATATGGCGGCTTCCTTTTCCGCATCTGTCTGTGTAAGCCTGCCTCTCTCTGTGTCTCTGTTTTTATCAGACCCAGTAAGTGGTCCACGATCACTGAGGTAGTCTAATGCAAAGCCCTAAAGTGATCTTATCAAGTAATCTAATCAAAGGACCCTCAACCTAATTTAATGCAATCAAAGGGCACCACACCCAGAGCAATAGATTAGTTTAAAAGCATAATCTTTCTCTTGTGGGATTCATAAAATAATCTCAAATGGCCTCAGCCTGTTAGGTGCTAAGGAAGGCATGTGGAGGGTGGGGGCAGCTGTGACGGCACCTCCCTGAGCAGGCGCCCTGAGGCCAAGGTGGGAAGGGCATCAGGAGGAGGCCAGAGGGCTTCTGGGAAGAGCGTCCAGGTGCAGGGGCAACAGGTGCACAGGCCCAGGAGTGGGAGCTGGCAGGGTGGTTGGGGAAAGCCAGGAGGCCCGTGTGGCTGGAGTGGGAGGACATGGGCAGAGGTCTGGAGGGAAGGCAAGGGTGGGCCCGAGCTCTAGGCCTGTGGGGCTCGGGAAGGTCATGGCTTTGACTCGAGAAGGTGGGGAGCCTCGGGAGGGTGACTGCCCGTGAGCATTGCCAGAGCCCCCGGCTGCCGTGGGCTCAGGGGATGAGGGAGACCTGGAGGCCAGGGTAGGGCCTGGGCAGCCTCCAGGCACAGGCGGTGGCTCGGGCAGCACGTGGATGAGTTCCGTGTGGATACAGATGGAAGGAAAAAGGACCTCCTGGCTCACTAACTGAGGAGTGTGGGGGAAAGACGGGGTGGGGAGCACTGAGATCCCGGTTCTGAGCACCCAGAGAAGGGAGTGGCCAAAACGGGGACTGGGAGATGGTGCTGCTGGTGGCTGCCCCAAATCCGGGGGTTTCTCTGTCTGCGTCATCACACCTTCGACCCAGGGGACCCGGGAAAGAGGCCTGAAGAGGGCGTGCTGGTTGGGAGAAGATGGCTGTTCACCCCAAAGGCCTTCTCGGTTAAAGTGGGGCGGGCAATTGTGCCTTACTTGTGCCTCACTAGCCGGCACCAGCTTACTGCTCTGAGAGCAGATGTGCAACCGTCAGTGTGCATGCAGCGTGCGCAGGGGTCTGCGTGTTCTGTGTCTTGGTGTGCAATTGTCAGTGCACACGGGGAATGCTCAGAGGTCTGAGTGTGCTGTGCATGCAAGTGTGCAATCGACAGAGCACACGCAGAGTGCTTGGGGGACTATGTGTGCTTTGTGTACAAGTGTGTGGTTGTCAGTGTGCACACAGAATGCTTGGCGGCCTGTGTGTGCCTTGAGGGCAGGTGTGCAAACATAAGTGTGCATGCAGAGTGCTTGAGGTCTGCGTGTTCTGTGTATTGGTGTGCAGTAGTCAGTGCGCTCACGGAGTGCTTGGGGGGTCTGTGTGCGCTCTGTGTACAAGTGTGCAAGCCTGAGAGTGCACGTGGAGTGCTGGAGTCTGTGTGCGCTCTGTGTACAAGTGTGCAAGCCTGAGGGTGCACGTGGAGCGCTGGAGTCTGTGTGCGCTCTGCATGCCACTGGACATCCGTGAGCGTCCACTCAGGGCCGTGGGTGTGGAAATGCCCCTGCCGTAGTCCTGCACGCTCACAGGCCTTCTGCTTTCCCGCTGCGCTGCTCCTGCTGCAGGCCAGTGCAGAAGTGCCCGCACATGCCTTTGCTCACGGTCAGTCTGTGTCCAGCCAGCACCGTGACACTATCTGCTTCTGAGAATGGCACTTTGCCTTGATTCTCCTCCCTCCGAGTTTGACTCACAGGCTCCTCTACCCCCTTTCACGCAATTCTTTCTTCTTCTGTCCCTGGAAGAGTCAGAAGTTGGCAACAAGTAGTGAACTCCGTTATCCAGGGTGGGTATTTGGAATAAGAAAAGAAGCAATGTTTCTAAACCAGATGTCATGTGAAAACCTGAGAAGAATGAAAACTCAAAATCAAGTTACTTTTTTTCAAAAGAGTTTGGCATAATGTGTTGTTTATGTGGAAGAAAATAAAACATTAAAATTAGTGTACTGGTGTTTTAAGTCAAAGAAAACCAGGTCTCTGATAAACAAGCATGCAAATGCAGGGAGAAGCCGTGCCCAGGACAGAGGCCAGCCCACAGCCCGGCTGGCCCAGCTGGCTTGGCTGGACGCAGCGGGAGGGAAAGAGCTAGAATTTTCATGCTCTGGAGCACGGAAGCAGCACGTAGTGTGTCCGGCCCGCATCTGGGCTGCACAAGAGCCCACCAGGGCCCGGTGGGCACTGAGCCACTCGTGGTGATGTCCTCACAGGGTCACGCGGGAAAAGGAGAAGGGGTTCCTAACGCCAGGTGGGCATCCCGAGCCCCCACCACAGACGTCTGGGAAGCCCTGGGCTCGGTGGGCCTGCCGCGTCTCTCCCCGCCTCTGGTCAGTGCCAGGGCTGGCCAGAAGCCCAGTCGCTGCAGACCCAGGGCCTCGAGCTCTCCAGCCCAGGGCCATCCGCAGAGGAAAGAAGCCTGGATGGAAAGGGCAAGTCCTGCTGCACTGGGGGTCACCTGGGGTTGTAGACACTGGGGTTAAACCACACGGGCCGTGGGGAAGGGGAGGAGGCGTGGGGAGCCCAGGCTGCAGGCTGTTTGAATAGCACTCATCTAGGCCCATCTCTTCATTTTCCAACAGAAAAATGCGAGGATGGAGCTGGTTGGTGGCTTGACCACGGTCCACGCGAGTCAGCGAATCGTGGAGGAAAAGTGGTGAATTCAGCTTTACTCCCAGTCTGAGGGCTGGACTGACCTCCAGGCAAACACGCCACGACGTGAGAGGAAATGTGAGGCAGGCACGGGGGGAGGTTCCAGCCGGTGGTGATGCTTGGGGTGTGATGTCCCTGGAGGAATGGGGCTGTGAGATTAATTAGAAGGAGAAGGAGGCGAGGGGGAGGGCAGGGGGACGTCAAGGATGGACGCTTGGGTAATGGCAGCAGAAGAGCAAACGGGAAAGGCCATACTTAAGGATGAGCCAGGAGGGCTTGGTGATGCCAAAGCCTGCGGAAGAAAGAGTCTCAGGAAGAAGGTGGTGGTCAAGATGGGGACGGGCCAGTCTTTGACCCCTCCCTGGGAGCTTAGCGGTGGACGCGACATGGAGGCACCCCCAGCCTAGCCACCGGGTCAGTAACAAGGATGGTGACACTGCCTTGTGGCTGATGGCAGGTAATTGTGAATACAGTTGAAGAAAGAGGAGAAAATTAAGATCTATAAGGATTCACTCTGATCAAAATTCATCAGTAGTTGCAAGAAATGTACATTGGATAGAATTCTTTCAGGAGAAAAAAGAAGAGGAAGTTTAATCAAATAGCAAGTTGGGAAGCAAGGGGTCCAGAGCCCACGCCACCTCCTGGGAGTCCCTTCCTGTGGCTCCTTCCAGGACTTGCAATGGGCTTGGAGAGCATGGTGGCAGCAAAAGAAGGAAAAGCTCTGGACTCTGTTGTTGCCATTTGTATTTGGGGTTGCTATTAGGCCATTTAGTTAAAACATGCATGCACTGATAAAAGGTGGGTGCGTGAACAGAGTTATTTCTTTGCAAACCAAGGTGGGGACTTTGGAAAGCCTTAAGGAAGGTGATAGGCTAGAAAATAAAGATGAGTTGGGTAAGACAACCATAAAAGACTGGTTGACCAACACACACAGAAGATGAAGGATTCTACACTCAGATTACCTAGCAAGTGTCTCTATGTTTTCCGCTCTATTCTAATAAAACTGGCACTGGAAACCAGAGGCGACAGCGTGGCTGACCTGAGGTCCGACAGCAGACCACCACAGAAACGGTGCTGGCTGCCGTCAGAGGACGGCCGGTGGCTGGCCTTAATGTGTTAGGTTCAGGTGACGCGTCCAGGGCGCATACGGACGTTTGTTGTGATGGAGCCACTTGGACTTTTAAAACTAGCCTACAAGCTCTTGGTCCTGATCTCACCACAAGCAACTCCCTCCTTGTAGCCATTGGGCAGTTTGATGTAATTATGAAATCCAAAAGAAAAATGATATTGGGTTATGCTTGTAAACTGATCTGCTAATGTGGGCATGATTAAGTTATGATCAGGGCGTTGACTGGGCCACGTCAGTAGGGCGTTGAGCCCCACCCCTTGGTGGGGCGGGAATCAAACATAAAAGACATGGCAAAGGACAGAGGAAGCAGTGTTGATGCTGGAGTTGTGGTGAGGAAGGAGAGAAGGCCCTGGGATAGAGACGAGCCATTCACCTGAGAGTTCACAGCTGGCCTTGTGGAGAGAGGCAAAGCCTAGGGAGCCTCCTAGTCTACAGCTGACCTTGTGGAGGAAACAGAGGAGCTGAGCCCGGAGAGAAACGCAGCCCCGGGAAGAGAGGAGCCCAGGAAGCCTGAACCCTGGCAAACGTCAGCAGCTGCCTTGCTCCAACACGTAGCAACAGACTTTTGTGAGGGAAGAAACTCACTCTTTATGGCCTGGTAACTGTAAGCTTCTACCCCAAATAAATACCCTTTATGAAGACCAGCAGATTTCTGGTATTTTACATCAGCACCCCTGTAGCTGACTAATACACTCCTCTGTATCCACCTTTAAAAGGTAAAACTAACTCAGCCAACGCCTTTCTGTCCCCCTCCCCAGTTATCCAACTGTACAAGGTTGCTATATACCATCTCAGACCTTTTAAAGTACGTTCCCATCTTAGGAAATGTATATTAACTTGCATGTGTCTGCTTTATGTAAGTCATGGCCTGTCATATGTGTCATTCTACAACTTGTTTTCTTTCCTTAACAAAAAATATTTGGGGCTCAAACCATGTTCATAAATCGAGTTTGTTGCTAAGTATTGTGATGCACAACTCACTGTTCTTTAAAGTACTATAGCATGTGCTACTGTGCAAATAAAGAAGACTTGATGTGAGGTACATGCTGCGAAGCAGGACGACGGGGTAAATGCCAGAATCCCATTATCCGCCCCAGGTGGTAACTACTGTCCGGATGGTTGGGATTTCAGTCCCTTGCTTTGTGCTTTTGTAGTTTTATCACATACATTGTTTAGTTCGGACAGGTTTCAAGCTTTATAAAAATGTTACCATGCCACACGTGGGCTTCTACAACTCGCTCTCCCTACTTAACTTCATGCTCTTGTCACGTCACGGCCTGAGTGCCGAGCATCGGGGGCATCTAACAGTCCACTGTGGAGAACAGCAAGATGTGCCGGTCCATTCTCCGTAGGAGGGCGTGTTAGTGTCATGGCGTGACCAGGAACTGGGTTGGCTTAAACAGTAGGAATTGACGGGCTCTTGGTTTTGAGGCTAAGAAGTCCAAAATGGAGGCGTCAGCAAGGCAGTGCTTTCTGCCTGGAGCCATCACATGGCAATGCACATGGCGGCTCTGCTCACTTCTGGCTCCAGCTCCTTCACATGGTTTGTCTTCATAAAGCTTCTGGTAACAGGTGAAGGCCCACTCTGATTCAGGAGGACCACATCGAAACTGAAAATAGCATCTTCACACGGTCCTATATACCATGTCTTCACACCCACAGGAGTGGGTTAGGTACAGGTCTTTTTCTGGGGTACATAATTCAACCTACCGCAATGGACACTGGGGTTTTCTCTGTTCTTTGTTTTCATTTTTTAACATAAAAGCATTTTGAACATTTTCGTGTAGGAGCCCTAATACACTATGGGAGAGTTTCTCTAAGCTGGATAGCTAGGAGTTGAATTGGAAGTATATTGTTAATGTATAAGATTTGCCACATTTTATTTACCCCCTTCCTCTGCCAATGTACATTTTTCCCTCCCAGCAACCACATGGCAATAAAGGGCACTGTCCTGAGCTGGGTGAGAGAGACCCTCTGCTCATAAGGCTAGAGGTGGCAGCACTGAGTGTATTAGTCAGCCAAAGGGGCACTGATGCAAAATACCAGAAATCTGCTGGTCTTCATAAAGGGTATTTATTTGGGGTAGAAACTTGCAATTACCAGGCCATAAAGCTTAAGTTTCTTCTCTCACCAAAGTCCATTGCCACGTGTTGGAGCAAGGCAGCTGCCGACGTTTGCCAGGGTTCAGGCTTCTTGGGTTCCTCTATTTCCAGGGCTCCGATTCTCTCCGGGCTCAGCTCCTCTCTTTCCTCCATGAGGTCAGCTGTAGACTATAAGGTGAATGGCTCGTTTCTTCCCGGGGCCTTCTCTCCTTCCTCATGACCAACCTCCTCTGTGTGCTTGCTTCCCCAGACTCCAGCATTAAAACTCAGCTTCAGAACTCCGACTCAGAAAAACCTCCACCTCTGACCTTTGCCATGTCTTTTATCTTTGATTCCCCACCCCCCAAGGGGCGGGGCTCAACACCCTACTGACTGGCCCAGTCAAAGCCCCGATCATAACTTAATCATGCCCAGAGGAACAGACTAATTTACAAGCCAATACAATATCTATTTTTTGGAATTCATAACTATATCAAACTTCCAAACTACTACACCAAGCCAGGGTAAGCACATTTAATATTTTAATAGATACTGCCAAACTCCCCTTGATGGTCTGTCCCGCTAGCTGTGCCTGAGAGAACCAGATACTCTAATATGCTAATATGTCCCCAAACCTATGAAAAAAACCCATTTTGCAATCCAATGAAAAACATTATGTAGTAGTTGACTTACTTGCATCTTTTTTTAATTTTAATTTTAATTTTTAAAAAAGGTTTATTTATTTACTTTTATTTTTCTTTATTTATCCTCCCCCTGCCCCGGATGGTTCTCTTGTCTGTCTGCTCATTGTTTGCTCGCCTTCTCCAGGAGGCACCAGGAACTGAACCCAGGACCTCCCACATGGGAGGCAAGTGCCCAGCGGCCTGAGCCACATCTGCTCCCCGCGGGCTGCGGCGTCTGCTGGCTTGAGGCATCTGCTCATTGCGGCAGGGGCGGCGTCTGCTCATCTTCTCCAGGAGGAACCGGGACCCAAACCAGGGACCTCCCATGTGGTAGGGGGGCGCCCACCTGATTGAACCCCATCCGCTTTCCTGCATCTCCTTGATTATCGATAAGGGGGGAGTTCCTTTTTGTGGGTTTATTGGCCATTTGTATTTCTTTTTCTGCAGATGTCTATCCATGAGTTTGCCCATTTTCCATTGGGCTGTTCGATCCTTGGCTATTTGTAGGCTTCTTTGATATTTTCTGAATCATTCATCTTTGCCTGGAAATTAATAATTCTATCCAGCATGGGTTTATTTCTCTAATTTAGCTTTTGGCTTCTTATGTCATGCAACACATTTCAAAATTTTATGTATCAAATTTATCAATATTTGTCTTTTATTCACTTTTGCTTCTGAAGTATTTTTTTAAGAAAGTCTTCCATATGTAAATGTCCAAAAGATTTTCTCTATTGTTAAAATCGCGTTGAAGTGCATTTTTTTATATTTAAGTTTTTAAGAAATGTATCTGAAATGACGTGTGTGGTGTGATATAGGAATAGAATCTTTCCCATAAAAACGGCACTCTAAACATTTTCTATTAAATAGTCTGTCATTTCTGTCCTCATGCCTTGCTGCTTTGTAATTCCACTTTTGTCATGTCCCCAATCTGCACATATAAATGGCCTCTTCCTGGACTTTCTCTTGTCCTGCCATGTACACGTCTATCTCTGCACTGCCCTGCACTGTTTAAATCACTGGTATTGTGCCTGCACATCTGGAAGGACAAACTTAGAAGCAAAACAGAAAACTCTGCTTCTCTACTTCACAATTGCTTCCCATTTACTCTTCCATATGAATTTTAGAATCATTTTGTCAAGCTCCATGAAAATTCTTTTTGTCTATCACATTTTGGGGATTTTGATTAGCTCTGCATTGATTTTATACATTAAATCAGCGTGAATTAGCATCTTTACAGGAGGGAGTCTTCCTGCCATTTAACATGGCAAATTCTCAATTTGTTTAGGTCTCTTCTTCATCCATCAGTAAAGTCTTACGATTTTCTCCAAAACGCTTAGTTTCAGGCCTGTTTCTAAGCACATATTTTTGTAGGGATTTTGAAAAGACCTTTTTTCTATTATAATTTTTAATTGGTTTCCACTGGTGCACAAAAAAGCTTTTGATGTCTGTATGGAGATCCCAGTTTAGCTATGCTATTGAACTCCTATTGATTCCATGTTTTACCAAACCATTAATTCAAACAATTTTTAAAAATAAAATCTTATAGAGAATTGCAATAACAAAACTGATCAAAGCATTCAGCGGGGCTTGTACACACTTTTACTGTTCACTATTTGGCTGGACAAGAGGCCATTGCTGGCCCCAGCCCTTTGGCTCTCACACTGGTGAGGCCAGAACTGGGCTCCACCAGGAGACAGGAATCTCAGAGCCCAGGAGGGGACCCGAGACCCACCCAGTCCAACTGCATGCTGAGGGAATGAGCAGAGCCCACAGAATTCCAAGTGGCTGCGCTCGTAAAGAGCAGGCACAGACCGTTCCTGAGCTCACCGAAACCCTGGCACGATACAACCTCTCCTCGCAGCCAGAACCAACTGACCTGTCAGCAAAGGACATTCCGTTCAGAGAAAGGTCTTTCTCGTTTTTGTCCTAGAAAACAATGTGGAAGGAGGGGCAAGATTGTGGCAGAGTAAGGAGTTCCTAGAGTCAACTCATCCTACAGGACAGTTAGTAACGACCCAGAGCTATCTAAAGCACCTGTCTGGGGGCTCCAGGAGACCAGAGAGCATCCTGCAACACCTTTGAAAGAAGGGAAGGAGGAGACTGCCCATCTGCAGAGAAGATTCATGAGTAAAGCACTCCACGCCAAGGAGGCCAGTGTCCATCCTCCACTGGCAGCACAATCCACCTCGGGAGCTATTCCGTGGCTGGAGTTGGAAGCTCCATTTCTCAAAAATGGGAAAGGAGGAGACAGTTGGCCACCAACTTCAGCTACTCATTAGTAAATTCATCTGGCTAAAATATAACCCCAAGAATAGCTAAAGTTTAAAACTGTCCAAGTTGGAAAGAGGCTAGTAGCAGCCATTTTAACTCCACCCCTGGCATGAGGGGAAGTGGGGCTGATTGAAAAATCACAGTGGCGATAGGGACCAGCTTCTTTCCACCCAGGCCAGTTTGCTTCTCTAGCCTGGGCTCCAGCCCCACCTCTGGCAGGGAGGAAGCTGGGGGGACCTGCACCAGCCTCTCTGGGCAACGCAGGCACTTTTGGCCCACACAAACGGGTTTGTTGAGCACCTTCGATTCCATCCCCACCCCTGCGCCCCCCCCCCCATAGAATAGGAGGGGGCTGGTGTTTTCTCAGCCTGTGCGGGCAACTGCAGGTGCTTTTGGCTCACACAAACTTGACTGTTGGGTGCACGTGGCCCCATCCCTTACGCTGAGTAGGATAAGAGGGGAGCTGTGTTTCTTCAGTCTTTCTGGGCAATGGCAAGCACTTGTGGCCTGCACAGACTGAACTGTTGGGCACCTGTGGTTCCATCCCCACCCTTTAAAGGGCAGAAGGGACAGTATTCCCTCAGCCTCTCAGGGCAACTGCAGACATATTCAGCCCACACAGATTAGATTTTTGGGCACTCCAGAGGGTCCATCCCGACCCCTGGCAGGGGAGGAGGGGGGCTGGTACTAGGTCAGTCCACCTGGGCAACTGCAGTCATTTTGGACCCACATAGCATAGATTGTTGCCCACACCTGCTGCTCCATCCCTGTCCTAGGCAGGGAAGGAAGAGGTGTGAAGCTTCATCAGTCTCTCCGGGCAACTATAGATGGTCTTGGCCTGCATGACTTGGATTATCACACATGGCTGTAGCTCTGTCCCTATGCTTGGAGGAGGAGAAAGTTGGGAGAAGCTTCATTGGTCCCTGGGGCAATGAAGGCAGCTTCAGTCTCCACATCTTACAGTGCCAACTACATCCTTGGCTTCTACTAAACAGCCAGCAAGGGAGAAAAGGCAAGAAAGCCCTAAACTAAAAAGAGAAACTGCACCCATAATAAATACATCTAGTAAGCCAGATGCCAAGACACCAACAAAAAAATTACAATCCATACCAAAAAACAGGAAGATATGGCCCAGTTAAAGAAACAAGATAAGCCTCCAGATGACATAAAGGAATTGAGACAACTAATCATAGATGTTCAAACAAGTCTCCTTAATACATTCAATGATATGGCTAAAGAGATTAAGGATATTAAGAAGACACTGGGTGAGCACAGAGAATTTGAAAGCATATGCAGAAAAATAGCAGATCTTATGGGAATGAAAGGCACAATAAATGAAATTAAAATTATGCTGGAGGTATATAATAGCAGATCTGAGGAGGCAGAAGAAAGGACTGGTGAGCTTGAAGACATGGCCTCCAAAAGAGAACATACCAAAGAACAGATGAAGAAAAGAATGGAAAAAGTTGAACAGGGTCTCAGGGAACTAAATGATATGCAAACATATGTGTCATGGCTATCCCAGAAGGAGAGGAGAAGGGAAAAGGGGCAGAAGGAATATTTGAAGAAATGGCAGAAAATTTCCCAGCCCTGTTGAAGGACATAGATATCCATGTCCAAGAAACACAACATACTCCCATCCAAATAAATCTGAATAGACTTATACTATTCAGAATTTCAAATGCCAAAGACAAAAAGAGAATTCTGAAAGCAGAAAGAGAAAAGCAATGCATAACATATAAAGGATACCCAATAAGATTAAGTGCCAATTTCTCATAAGAAACCATGGAAGCAAGATGGCAGTGGTATGATATATTTAAGATACTGCCAGAGAAAAACTGCCAGTCAAGAATCTTATATACGACAAGATTGTCTTTCAAAAGTTTAGAATATTCAGGGATAAACAGAAACTGAAAGAGTTTGTAATCAAGATACCGGCTTTGCAGGAATTAACTAAAGAGAGTGCTACAGCCTAAAAAGAAAAGACATGGGAGAGAGGCTGGGAAGAGAGTCTAGAAATGAAGATTATATCAGTAGAAGCAACTAAAAGTACAAAAAGAGTAGTGAAAATAAAACATGACAGATAAAACCCAAAGGTTAAAATGGGTGAAATAAGAACTACCTTTACAGTAATAACATTGAATGTTAATGGATTAAACTCCCCAATCAAAGGCCACAGACTGGCAGAATGGATAAGAAGATAGGGGCCACCTATATGCTGTCTATAAGAGACTCACCTTAGACCCAAGGATACCAATAGACTGAAAGTGAAAGGCTGGAAAAAGATATTCCACTTATGCAGTAATCAAAAAAATAAAATAAAATAAAAAAATAAAAAAAAACCTGGAGTAGCTATACGTGTATCAGATGAAATAGATTTTAAAGGCAAAACTGTTATTAGAGAAAAGGAAGGACATTCTATATTAATAAAAGGGGCAATTCACCAGGAAGAAATAACAATCATGAAAGTATATGCACCTAACCAGGATGCCCCAAGATACAGAGGCCAAACACCGGCAAAAGTTAGGGTAGAAATAGATATCTCTACAATAATATTTGGAAATGTCAATCTACCACTCTTGGCATTGGATAGAACATCTGAGCAGAGGGTCAGTAAAGAAACAGAGAGCTTAAGCAATATGATAAACGGACTAAACCTATCAGACATATACAGGACATTGTACCCCAAAACAGCAGCGTATACCTTCTTTTCAAGTACTCATGGATCTTTCTCCAGGACAGACCATATGTTGGGTCACAAAGCAGATCTCAATAAATTCAAAAAGATTGAAATTATACAAAGCACTTTTCTGATCATAATGAAATAAAGTTGGAAATCAACAAGAGGCAGAAAAAGGGAAAATTCACAAATATATGGAGATTGAACAACACTCTCTTAAATAATCAATGGGTCAAAGAAGAAATTGCAAGAGAAATCAATAAATATCTTGAGACAAATGAAAACAAGAACACAACATATCAGAACTTATAGGATGTAGCAAAGGCAGTGCTGACAGGAAAGTTTAGAGCCCTCAAAGCTTACATTAAAAAGAAGAAAGAGCTAAAATCAATGACCTAACTACACAGCTGGAGGAATGAGAAAAAGACATGAAACTATTCCCAAAGCAAGCAGAAGGAATGAAATAACAAAAATCAGAGCAGACATAAATGAATTTGAGAACAACAACAAGAAAAAAATAGAACTAGCAAAACCAAAAGTTGGTTCTTAGAGAAGATTAACAAAATTGACAACCCTTAGCTAGACTGAAAAGAAAAAAAGAGAGAAGACGCAAATAATTAAAAAATGAAAGTGGGTACATTACTATATACCCCACAGAAATAAAATAGATCATAAGAGGATATTATGAACAACTGTATACCAACAAACTAGACAATGTAGATGAAATGGAAAAATTCCTAGGAAAGTACAAACAACCTACACTGACCCTAGAAGAAATAGAAGACCTCAACAAACCAATCACAGGTAAAGAGATTGAAACAGTCATCAAACAACTCCCCAAAATGAAAGGCCCAGAACCAGATGGTTTCACAGGTGAATTCTACCATGCAATCAAAGAAGATTTAATAATAATCTTACTCAAGCTCTTCCAAAAAATTGAAAAAACTCATTCTATGAAGTCAATGTCATCTTAATACCAAAGCCAGGTAAAGATATTACAAAAAAAGAAGATTGCAGACTCATTTCCCTAATGAATAAGGATGCAAAAATGCTCAAGGAAATACTTGCTAATTAACAACACATTAAAAGAATTATTCATCATGAGCAAGTGGGTTTTATACCAGGCATGCAAGGGTGGTTCAACACAAGAAAATCAATCAGCATAATACACCACATTAATAAATCAAAGAAGAAAAATCACATGATCTTATTGACTGACACAGAAAAGGCATTTGACAAAATATAGCATCGTTTCTTGATAAAAATACTACAAAGGATAGGACTTGAAGGAAATTTTCTCAACAGGATAAAGGCCATATATGAAAAACCCACAGCTAACATTGTATTCAATGGTGAAAGACTGAAAGCTTTCCTGTTGCGATCAGGAATGAGACAAGGATGGCTACTGTCACCACTGTTGTTCAATACAGAGCTAGTGGTTCTAGCTAGAGCAATCAGGCAAGAAAAAGAAATAAAAGGCATCCAAATCAGAAAGGAAGAAGTACAACTTTTGCTATTTGTGTATATGATCCCATGCTTAGAGAATCCCCAAAAATCTACAAAGCTGCTAGAGCTAATAAATGATTTCACTAGAGTGTCAGGATACAAGATCAATACGCAAAAATTGGTGGTGTTTCTATACACTAGGAATGCACAATCTGAGAAGGAAATCAGGAAAAAATTCCATTTACAATAGTGCCTAAAAGAATCAAATATTTAGGAATAAACTTACAAGGATGTAAAGCAATTGTATTCAGAAAACTACAGTACATTGCTAAAAGAAATTTTAAAAAACCTAAATAATAAGATGTCAATTCTACCCAAATTGATATACAGATTTTAAGCAATCCTGATAAAAATTCCACCAGCACATTTTAAACAAATGGAAAACACAATCATCAAATTTATTTGGAAGGATAAGAGTCCCTGAATAGCCAGAAAGTTCTTAAAAAGAAAAAGAGAAGTTGGAGGACTTTCACTTCTGGACCTTAAATCATATTACTAGCTACAGTGGTAAAAAACAAAAAACAAAAAAACAGTGTGGTAGAGGCATAAAGATAGACACATAGAACAATGAAACTGAATTGATGGTTCAGAAACAGACCCTCACATCTATGGTCAAGTGATTTTGACCCACCCAGCTGGCTAAGAACAGTCTATTCAACAAATGATACTGGGAGAACTGGATATTCATAGCCAAAAGCAATAAAGAGGACCCCTATCTCATACTTCATACAAAAATTAACTCAAAATGAATCAAAGGCCTAAATATAAAAAGCTAGACCCATAAAGTTCCTAGAAGAAAATGGAGGAAAACATCTTCAAGATCTGATAGGTAGTTGGTGCATTCTTAAACCTTACATAAAAGTAGAGCAATGAAAGAGAGCATGGATAAGTGAGACGTCCTCAAACTAAAACACTTTTGTGATTCAAAGTACTTTGTCAAGAAGGTGAAAAGGCAACCATAGTTAGAGAAAACATTTGGAAGCCACATATCTGATAAAGGTTTGATTTCCGTTCTATATAAAGAGATCATACAACTCAACAATAAAAGAGTAAGCCATCCAATTAAAAAATGGGCAAAAGACTTAAATAGACATTTCTCCCAAGAGAAATACAAATGGCCAAAAAGCACATGAAAAAATGTTCAATATCACTACCTGTCAGGGAAATGAAAATGAAAATGAGATATCATCTCATACCACATAGAATGGCTGTTATTGAAAAAACAGAAACTAGTAAGTGCCGGTGAGGATGAGGAGAAATAGGAACACTCCTTCAGTGTTAATGGGATTGTAAAATGGTGCAGCTTTTGTGGAAGACAGTTTGGTGGTTCCTCAGGAAGCTAAATGTAGAACTTCCATATGATCCAGCAATTCCTCTACTAGGAATATATCCAGAAGAACTGACAACTGTGACACAAACAGGCTTCTGGAAACTGATGTTCATAGCAGCATTATTCACAATTGCCAAAAGATGGAAACAACCCCGTGTCCATCCACCAATGAATGAATAAACACAATGTGGTGTATACATACAATAGAATACTATGCTGCAGTAAGAAGAACTGAAATTGGGACACGTGATAACACGGATGAACGAGGACATTATGTTAAGTGAAGTAAGCCAGACGCAAGAGGACAAATATTGCATGGTCTCACTAATATGAACTAAATACGAAGAATAAATGCATGGAGGTAAAACCTAGAGTACAGGTTATTAGGAGATAAAAGGAGGGTTGAGAAGGGTTACTGATGCTTAATGTACGTAGAAGTTTTAATTAACTTGACTGTAAATGTGTACAAATGAATAGAGTTGAGGGTACCACATTATAGCGAGAAGCAGCTGGTTTATAAATGGGATTGTGGCTGAAAAGGGTAGTCTAGGGATGTAAGTCGTCAATGGAAAGAAAGCTAGAGAATAATCTGGGGACTGAATACCACAGTGAACCCAGAGGTGGATGAGAATTGTGTTTAATAGTACAAATGCAGGAATGTCCTTCTGTGAACTAGAATGGATGCACGTCACTATTGCAGGGTGGTGGGAATGTGGAGAGGCATGGGAAAAATACAGTTAATATAACCTATGGATGGACTATAGCTAACAGCAATGCTGCAATATTTTTACATCAATGCCAAAGATGTACTGTGTTAATAGGGAGGTATGGAAAAAATACGCCAAATGTACGCTATGGGCCACAGTTAGTGGTAATAGTCTGATGACACTATCTCATAATCTGTAACAAATGTTCCACAACGGCCTGGTGTGTTGGTGAAGGGGTGTTGTGTGGGGATTATACACACGTGCATGATTGTTTTGTAAGTTCACAACTTCTGTGATAAAAATATATTAAATAAACAACAACAGTGTGGACTCTCTCTGATTTTTTACCTTGGGCTCTCCTTTATCTGAGTAGATCGCTATCTGTCCGTCCATCTGGTCTGATTTCTCCCTTGCATCGCAGAGGTTTCCCTTTGCCGGTGCCTCTCTTCGTCCTTAGGATAATGCCGCCGCTAGCCACGTCTACTTGCCTCTGCCCACCCCACCCCCACCCCGGCTCTGTGTTGCAAACGGATCCTCACCTTCCTCTCTGCATCCTTGGCCAACGCTGAACTGGCTTGACGTGATGTGAGCGGCCCGGGAAGCAGAGCAGCTGGCACCAGCGAGGCTGAGCGGGCCTCTGTGTGGCTCGCCTTACAAGGGAGAACAGCACAGAAAGGAAGCGCGGCCCACTCACAGCCCACGGTCCCGGGGAGGCGTCCGCTCTGCCCTCTCCACGGCCCCCACGTCGTCGTCACTCACAGGAGGTGACTGGGCCCCAGCGGGCCAGGCGTGGCTCAGGCCTCTCCAGGGCGTGGCGTGGCTGGTGCTCGGGCTGCCAGGCCCAGGGCCACGTGCGCATCTGTGAAGGTCACAGCGGTGTCGGCTTGGCCTCCGTGCCGACCCCTCACCCAGGGCTCTGCCCAGCCCGAGCTCCTCTTGGCCCTAGGGGGGTGGTGGCACAGAGCCTTCGTTTCTGAGCCCCAGATGCGAACGCCCCCCAGGGCTGTGTCTGTACGTGGCCTTCCGGGCCAGCACGGTGCCCGGAGCGGGCAAGCGCAGCGCTGAGCGTCACTCCCCGGGCCTGCCCTGAGTGTGCAGTGGGGCCTGTCCAGCCACGGCGGGGGGCCTGGAGGCCGCCTGGCCCCCGGGGTGCTTGTCTGTGACCAGGACCGGCCCCCGTCCAGGCCCCGGCGGATGCATTTCTGGCATCGGCAGAGCCGGGGGGCGGGCCTGATGCTGCCAGCTCAGTTCTGGGCTGCACACTCGGGAAGCTGGGGTGTAGAGGAACACGGGGAACCAGAGCAGACTCCCGCAGCCTCCCCATCCATAGGACCTTAAATACGAGGCACTTCGTCCGGTGGCCGCACGAGATGGGAGAGCCGAACTCGCTTTCCCATCTGGGCAGTTCCACAGCTCGGATGCCGCCACCTCCAAAGGCCAGAATCATCTGGAAGGGAAGTGGAATCCAAGCCTAACCAGGAAGGGGTCAGCCCTGGGTGGGGAGGGGTCTGAGGTGGCGTCAGTGGGGGACCAGTGAGGGGCCCCCAAGGTCTTGAACAGGGCCAAGTTCCCTGCCTAGGGGGAGGCAGGCGGGTGGGGCGGGGGCCAGAGAAGGATGCAGACCTTTGGACGTCTGCTTGGTGAGAAAGGGGCGGCGGCCCCAGGGCTCAGCTTGTAGAGTGACCTGGAAACAGCCCCCAGACCTGCTCCAGAGGCCGGGGGTGCTGGAGAGCATTCCCCCACCCGGCCCCCAGGCAGGGCTCTGCTGAGGCCGAGCCAGACGCCTGTTCCTGGGGCATCAGCTCCAGGCCCCGGGTGACCCCACTGGCACAGACCACGAGTTGCATCCACATTTGGATAAAACGGCCCTTGGTCTTCAAACGCTGGTGAGTCGCCTGTCTTTCCACATTTTTCTTACAAGTGCACCCCGATTTCCGACCAAGTTGTCCTGTTGTCCTTGACCCCTGGCTCTGTTCCTTTCACAGCCTCACTGGCCTTTGGAAGGTCTACATACGCAGGAGGCACTTCATCTGTGTTTGGAGCTGAGCGAAGGCTAAGGAGGACGAGGGAGCCTCTGAGGCCGTCCCACTGAGCCCCCGCTGGCTCGGCTCCCACCTTCTCCAGACCCGCCCACACACCCGCTGCCTCCTCCCGCGCATCCCTGCTGGCTCCTCGTCCCTCAGTCTCCCCACCTGCTTCCTCTTCCTTGCCAACCCCTCCCTCCAATGCTGAAGGATGTTCATCAGCAAGAACGACGAGCAGTCCTGTGTCTGCTTCTCAGGTCCTCGCTGTGGGGACACCTGGGCACAGCTGGGGAGCTGATGAGACGGTGCTCTTGCCAGGCTTGATGGAGACAGAGGAAGAGGGAAGAGCTAATCCCGGTCCTCGCTGCTTCTCATTGACTTTGGGCTCCTGTAAGACGTGGGGGGTGGCAAATCCTAAGCTCCCCCAGAAACCGAAAGGCCGGGGTGGGGCCCGCAGGGAGGAGGGGACCTGCCCACCTTCCCCCCACCTGCAGCCTCCGAGGCGCATCCGGGGCCGAGTCCCATCGCGTCTTGGGATGTGGCTGAGGCCTGAACCGATGTTCCCATGACAACCTGCTTGGGCTCGCCGGCCTCTGTCTAGAGCACGCGCTCTGTGCCAAGCTTCGCAGTGTGCAAGGGGTTAACTGGCTAGTGTGGCTTTTATTTTTGAGAAGACTTAACGGACACAGAAATTACTCCAGAAGGAGAGCCAGTACTTTGCTGGATGCTCTTTTTCCCAGCCTCCTTTGCATGCGTCACGGCAACGCCTAGTAAGGTATAAGCACAAGACAGAAGGAAGACTTGTGCAAAAGCTCCTGCCCTCCTTGCTAAAGTAGGTGAGTCTAAGGCCCATTTCCAGCCCTGCCTGAGCTCCAGACATTGTCCACCTGCTCCCTTCTGGTGGTTTCTCTCTCCTCACACACAGGCAGGGACTAGAACCCAGCCGCAGACTGGAAGGGGCAGCTCTGCAGACCCCTGTCCCTCCCTGTGCAGCTCAGGGCTGCCTTCACGGATACGGGGCCTGAGCAGGCATGCCACACTCAGAAGGGCCCTGTCCGCCGTTTACTGCTCTGCTGCCTGGGTCTTGACATTCTTATTTATTTTATCTTTGTTTTTTGTTTCCTTATTAATTTTATCTTTGAACTTGTGTTTTGAAAGTGAGTTAGCTTTGTGCAGCATTTCCATGTACTCGTAAGAACAAGATAAATATGCAAACATGAACGACTTACTACAAATTTTGTCATTTTTGTGATTTTGCTTTATGATTGAATGCTCATATACTTGCATTTAAAACTGAAATTTCACAATATAATGATGCATTAAAATCCATGCTAATATTTAAATATTAAGCTTTTCTTTATTTAAAATGACATTAAAGAGCAAATAGAAAACATCATAAATTAGGAGAGAGAGACCACAGAAGAAAGAATAAAGCGCTATATTTTAGTTCCCTTAGTGACAACTTTGTCCTGCTTTTTGAAAATATTTTCATTTTGCACTGGGTCCTACAAATGCAAAGGTGGCTCTCGTGAAGTCCCCTCATCTTCATTTTTCTGCTCTACAAATTCTAGCCATTTTGACCTCCCTGAACTCCGCATTCTATTATCTCAATCAACAGCACCATCAGACTCTCTTTGGGTTCCTTCTCCTGAACTTCAGCCTGGAAATTCTCTTTGCAGTAAGCTCAGACAATTGTAAGACTCACCTCATTTGTTTCCCTTCTCTTGGGTATCAGTTCTCTGCTCTGCATGTATTCAATGCCTGGACACTATTGTTTCATACAAAAACTCTCTGACAGTTTAAGACAGGAGATAAAATTCTGTTCCCTGTTACTCCATCATGGCCATCAACTGGAGGAATAGCTCTAATAACAAAACATCTAAGAAATACCTCAGAAAGGTATAACCTTAGTGATGGACCCAAATTAGCTCTACACTAAATACTGACCTAAACCCATGCTAACAAACATTAAAAGCAAGACTTGAAAGAATCAAACTGATTCCAAGTAGCCCCAGTGCATCCCACTGTTTAAAGGAATACAACAAAATCCAGCAGCCATCAGAGATGGATTAGACATATTATTCCCTATTCCTCCCACTAAATACACTAAAAATTCTGGACATTTTGCATAAAACAAGCTTAAAAAAAACTCTGAAAGGTGGGGAAAAAGTAGAACAGCTAGAGATCTAGAGATATGGTGGTGAGTTCTCTGTGTTTTCTTTTTGCTTCATTTATCGCAAATTTGGAACTGGAGAAGCCCAAAACCCAGAAACATTAACTGGCACAGACTCAAAAATTTCTCCTAAAAGCCTGCTCAGCCTGGATGAAGGACAGGGAAAGAGGAGACTTAGAAGACAGGACAATTTTAGACAATGACCGCTCTACTCAGACCAAACACTGCAGGGAAAAAGCTGTGGCCTCAACCCCAATCAGACCAGAAAGGCCAAGTAAGGAGCCAGACTTTCACCCACCAGTGGCATAAGACCCCTCCCTCAACCTATCTCTGTGACTAGAGACCATATGGGGACCCTGGACTTCCACCCCCAAGTGGTGGCAGTAACAAGGCCTCCACCGCTTCTCCTCTGGTGTAGTGTCATAGGAGCCCTAGATGGCCAAGACTTCCATCACTGTCCAGTGATTCTAAGACCACTCCTCACATAGATCCAGAGGAAGCCACGTGGGGGGCGATGAGTGGAGGCCCAGTGGGGAGCCAAAACTCATCCCCAGCTAGCAGTAATAAGGACTTTCTCTGCTCGGTGTCAATAGAGACTTCTCCCCTACCTTGCAGTCACAAGACAGCTACAGCCCTGGCCAGAACAAGTTCCTTTGCCAGAGCACTGTCAGAGGAAGGCAGCCAACACAGAAGATTTAAATAATACGCAGAGTTTCATAACATGATGCACACAGTGTCCACATTTCAGTTGAAAACCACTCATCGTACCAAGACCCAGGGAGATCTCAACTCACACTGAGTGAAAAAAAGAAAATCAAAAGACGCCAACACTGAGATGGTAGAGATGGTAGAATTATCTGACAAAGATTTCAAAGCAGCAATCACAAAAATGCTTGAAACAAATGAAAAACAAAACAAAACTAAAAAGTCTCAATAAACAATAGAAAGTCTCAACAATGAAATGGAAGATATGAAGAAGAAATCAATGAAAATTTAGAGCTTAAAAATACTATAACTGAGATAAAACATTCAGTGGATGGGCCTAAAAGAAAAATGGGGGAGATTGAAAAATAAAATAATAGAAATTATCTGATCCAAACAGCAGGGAGAAAATGAAATTGAAAAAAATTGGACAGACCCTTAAGAATCTGTGGCATATTGGAGTTCCAGAAAGAGAGAATAAAGAGAGAAGGACTGAAAAAATATTTGAAGAAATAATGGATAGACACTCCCCAAATTTGAGAAAAGACATTAACCTACAGATTCAAGAAGCTGAACAAACCCCTAGCAGAATAAACCCAAATGACCCACACAAGACATAGCAAAGTAAAACTTAGGAATACTAAAGAAAAAATTTGAAAGCACCAGGCAGAAATGAAATATTATCTAAGGGGGAAAACAATTCAAAACAACAGTGAAATTCTCACCAGAAATCATGGAAATAAAAAAATAAAAAAGTGGCAAAACAATTCTTAAGTGCAAAAGAGAACTGTCAACCCAGAATCCCATATCCAGCAAAAATAATCTTCAGGAAAGAAGGGTAAATCAAGACACACTCAGATAAAGGAAAATTAAGAGAATTTGTCACCAGCAGACCTAACCTAAAAGAATGGCTAAATACAATTCTCTAAACAGAAAGGAAATGATAAAATTTAAAACTTTGGGACATCAAGAAGGAAGAAAGAGCACTGTAGGCAAAAATATGTGTGAATACACAGGCTTTCATTTTCCTCTTGAGTTTTCTAAATTATTCTTGACAATTCAAGTAAAAATCATAGCACTGATATGGTGCTAAATATTTAAAACAAATATATTACAAATGGAAGAGGTTAAAAGGATGTAAAGGGAGGTTTGATTTTTACACATCACTCAAATCAGTAAAATGATGACACTAGTAGACTGTGATGTTATATATAAACAATGTACTCTTAGAGGAACCACTGAAAAAACTATACAAATAGATACACTCAACAACGCTATAGATAAATCAAAATGGAATGCTAAAAAATGTTCACGTAAGCCACAGAAAGACAGTTTAAAAAAACAGGAAAAGTGGCCGCGAAAGCTGTGGCGATAGCGACAATGGAACCAGGGGAGCAGCTGAACGAATTAGTGTTGTGCTGCGACCAGGGACCGCTCTCTTCTCCCGCCGACAGCTTCTCCTTCCTTCCATGAGGAAGAAGCCAGCTCTGGCTGATGGCAGCAATCCTGATGGTGATCTCCTCCAGGAACACTGGCTGGCTGATGATATGTTCATCTTTGAGAACGTGGGCTTCACCAAGGTCGCGGGCAACATCAAGTTTCTGGTCTGTGCAGATTGTGAAATTGGGCCAATTGGCTGGCATTGCCTAGATGACAAGAACAGTTTCTATGTGGCCTTGGAACGGGTTTCCCATGAGTAACTGAGGGGAGGGGGCCTAAACTCTACCTCCAGCTATAAAAGCTACTCCCCATAAGAACTGGCATTTAACCTGGTATAACTGTTTTGCTGCCTTCTCTGTACTAATGTAAAATTATGAGTACCAACATGTCCACTAAAACATGCAAAGGGTTAATCCTGCTTCTTTAAAACCTCAAGTGCATGCCTCTTAGTTAGCCTTTCATTACATTTTCTCAACTACCTTTCTTCCAGTTTTACGACACTGGAGTACCTCCACAGATCAGTTCTCATCCCTGGGTTCCATTTTTACCCAGGGGTTCCCTTGTATCTTGTTCTAGAAGATCTGTGTTCAACCTTTTAGCCACAATGACACATGACAAATAATGCTTATGTGCCGGTAGTTGAAACTCCACCCTTTTCTCTCTCAATCAAGAAAGCTTATGTGAAAAAAAAAAAAAAAAAAAACACAGGAAAGAAAAAATAATAAGCAGAAAACAAAAAATAAACTGGCAGCCATAAATCCTAGCATATCAATTATAACATTCAATGTGAACCCTCTAAATACACTCATCAAGGACAGAGATTGGCAGAGTGGATAAAAAACATGCGCTACAACTGTATGGTGACTACGAGAAACTCACTTCCATATAATGACATGGGAAGTGAATAATGGAAGAAGATGCATCGTGCAAACATTAATAAAAGGAAAGCTAGAGTGACTACATAAGTATTAGATAAAAACACTTCAGAGCCAAGTAAATCACTACAGGCAGAGAGGGATATTGTACAATGAAGAGGGGTCACTTCATCAAGAAAACAGCAATACTAAATGTGTATGCAGCAAAAAATGGAGCTGCAAAATAACTGAAGCAAAAACTGAGAGAAATAAAAGGAAAATGGAGAAATCCAAGATTAGAGTTGAAGGCTGCAAAACCTCTCTCTGAGAGAGCAACTAGATAGAGCGCCAGCGAGAAGCCAAGACCATCCACTAGGAGGCGTGATGGACACTTAGAGCAGGCTCCACCTAAGAGCGTCAGAGCACACGTTTGCAAGTGCGCCAGAATCTTACGCCAAGACAGACTATGCCTCAGATATAGACACAATCCTCAACAAATGTGAAAGTATTGAAATCACGAAGAGTGTGTTCTCTGACCATAATGGAATCAAACCAAGTATCAATAACAGGAAGATAATAGGAAAACCTCTAAACACTTGGAATATAAGCACACTACAAAATAAACTCATGGGAAGAAAAAAAAAAAGGAAGTGTCGGGGAATTAAAAAAATATGTGAACTGTATGAAAATGAAAATACAACTTATCAAAAGTTTGGGACAGCTAAAGCAGTGATAAGAGGGAAATTAACAGGACTAAATGCATACAGTTAGAAAAGAAGAAAGGTCTCAAATCAATAATCTAAGCTCCCTCCTCAAGAACTTAGGAAAATGGAGAGCAAAATAAACTCAAAGGAGTCAAAAGGAAGGAAATAATGAAGATAAGAGCAGAAATCAATGAAATGGAAAAGAGATAAGCAATAGAGAAAAAAAAATGAATCAAAGAGCTGTTTCTTTGGAAAGGTAAAAAAAAATAAATATATATGACAAGGCCCTATCAAGATACAGTCATGTAGTACTCAGAGCAACGACCCCCCAAAGATGTCTATGTCCTAATCCCCAGACTCTATGAATATGTGGGGTTACCTGGTAAGGTAAAGGGGTTAAGGTTGCTGGTGGAATCAAGGTTGCTAAAATGCCGACACGTGCTGGATTATGCAGGTGGGCCCAAGGCAATCAAAAGGGTCCTTACAACTGGAAATAGAATAAGAAGAGAGGGTCAGTGGAGGGTAGTGTGAGAAGGGATTGACCCAAAGTTGCTGGCTTTGAAACTGGAGGGTGGGGGTCAAGCAGGTGACCTCTAGAAGTTGGAAGAGACAAGGAAATGGATTCTCCCTGAGAGTTTTCAAAAATAAGGCACCCTGTTGACACCTTGATCTTTTTTTTTTTTTTTTTTCCCATGGATGCAGTGTTTCCTTTTATCTCTCTGATAATATGAATTACAGATGTTTTTATATCAACTTATTGAGGCATAGCCATAACTTACATGCAGTAAAATGCACCCATTTTAAGTGTACAGTTCAATGAGGTGTGGCAAATGCACACACTCCTGTTACTACAACCATAGTCAAGATACAGATTATTTCCATCACTAAAAATTTCCCAAGTACCCTTTCCTAGTCAATAACTTTCTAATCCCAGATCCAGGTAAACACCGATCTGCTTTCTGTCAATATGTTGTGTTTTTTTTTAAAGATTTACTTTATTTACTCATGCCCCCGACTCCATTGTCTGTGCTCACTGTCTGCTCTCTGTGACTATTTGCTGTGAGCTCTCTGTGTCTGCTCGTCTTCTCTTTAGGAGGTACCAGGAACTGAACCTGGGACCTCCCATGTGGGAGAGAGATGCTCAATCGCTTGAGCCACCTCAGCTCTCTGCTTTGTTGTGTCTCCATTGTCTTTCCTTTTTGTGTCTCCTTATTGCGTCACCTTGTGTCAGCTCGCCGAAACTGCCCATCGTGCCGGTTTGTTGTCTTGCTGGTCTTCTCCAGGACGCACTGGGAACCGAACCCAGATACCTTGATCTTAACCCAGTGAGATCTGTGTCATATTCTGATCTACAGAAGTCTAAGTGAAGAAATGTGTGCTATTTCAAGTCACTGAGCCTGTGTTCATTTGTCAGAGTGGCAAATATAAGACGAACACAATGACCAAGAAGGAGAAAAGACACAAATGCCCAGTCTCTGAAATGCCATGGGGGTCTCACTCTAGCCCATGCACACATTAAAAGCATCATAAGGATGTGCTACCACTAACTCTATAAACATAAATTTGACAATGTGGACAAAATGAGCCAACTCCTCGAACAGCACAAATTAACACAACTTACCAAGTATGAAATAGATAATTTGAATATCTCTACAACTATTAAAGAAATGGAATTCATCATTAAAGTCTTCCAAAAAAGAAACTCCAGGACCAGATGTTTTCCCTGGAAAATTCTAACAAGAATTTAAAGAAGAATTAACACCAATTCTACGTAATCTTTTCCAAAAATCAGAAGTAGAAGGAAATTTTCCTAATTTATTCCATGAATCTAGTATTACCTTTATACCCAAACCAGAAAGACAGCCCAAAACCGAAAAGTACAGACCAACATCTCTTGTGATTATAGATGCAGAAATCCTTAACAAAATATTCACAAACAGAATTCAGCAATATACTAAAATAATTTCTCAACATCATGATTAAGAGAGCTTTATTTCAAGGATGCAAGGCTGGTTCATCATTTAAAATCAGTCGACATAGTCCACCATATTAACGGGCTAAAGAAGAAAACCACATGATCGTTTCAATTGATGCAGAAATGCATTTGAGAGGTCAACTTCCTGAAGGCTGGAGCAAGGACCTTAGTGAACGCTCCTTCTAAAACAATTAAAATATGGACAAAATAACTAAAATCAATCATTTCAAAACTCTGGCAATTAACCAAAGAAACAGAATGAACTGAGAATTGCCCATCCACAGAGAAACTCAGTAAGCTGAATAAGACAGTGGCATCTGTGACATTTTAACATTGGCTAGTCCCCTCCCCACCCCACCCCGAGTTCAGTGGCTTGGAAGCCAAACGTTGCAGACACAGAAGAGAAATGACCACTTTTGGAGTTCTTTAAAAGCATCATCCCCAGAGCACAGTCAATATTTTGTCTGAACTTTCAGTTTCCTGGGAAATCTCTATTGTCAAAGTGTGGTAGCTATTTGATTTGACACAGAGGACAAAGGGGGGAAAAGGCATTTCTCCAGTGTATTACCTAGACAAGAGGTAACTGTTGCAATAACTCAGCTGCCTAAGATTATGATTTCAGTTAGAGCAAAGACCAACTTGGCCATAAATTTTAAAGGAAATCCTGGAAGAATGGACAAGGTGCAAGTTGTGTGTATGCTTAGGAAAGAGCTGGGCAAGGAGAAGAGACTGGACATTCCCCTCTGACAAACTTGGGACCTTTCACAAACAGGAAGTGAAAGCTAAGACTGCTTAAGTTGCCTGACATTTGAAGGGACACCTTCTCACACAGGTCCCCTTGGCAAAGATGGAAGTCTTCCAGGGAAGGCAGTTAAGAAAACTTTCTGAGCAATCGCTGACTGACCGTTGAATTATAGTGACTCAGGTGTGACCCCTAAGAAGGCAGCCTTAAAAATAAAAACAAAAGCTTAAGTTAGAAAAAGCCAACAGATGGAAAGCAGATGTGGCTCAACCAGTTGGGCACCTGCCTACCACACGAGAGGTCCTGGATTCAAGTCCCAGTGCCTCCTAAAGAAGACGGGCAGACTCCTGCATCTGCCACAATGAGCTAGATGCTGCACCCACTACAAAGAGCAGATGCCTAAACTAAATGAGCAGATGCCACAAGCCAGCAGACACTGCAGCCTGTGGGCAGCAGATGTGGCTCAGCCCGTTGGGCACTCGCCTCCCCTGTGGGAGGTCCTGAGTTTGGTTCCCAGTGCCTCCTGGAGAAGGTGAGCAAATAATGAGCAGACAGGCAAGAGAACCATCTGTGGGAGAGAGGGATAAATAAGTAAAATAAAAATAAATAAATAAATAAATAAATAAATAAATAAATAAATAAATAAAGTAAGTAAGTAAATAAGTAAGTCAAAAAAAAAAAAAAAAAAAAAGCCAGCAGAGAGCTCAGTAGACACATTGCAGGAAATACAGAATCTACACAATTAATTCAGGAAAGTCACTAAACAACAACAAAAAAATAACAAAAAGAATAACTAAAACTAATCCTGGGTGGGGGAATCTTATTCCAAACCTGCCACATCAAATTATCTAAAATGTCCAGTTATCAATGAAAAATTATAAGACAAAGAAACCAAAAAGTTTGGCCCATGTGTAGGAAAAAACTGTCCAAGCAAACTGTCCCTAAGGAGGCCCAGATGTTGGACTTACTAGACAAAAACTTGAAATCAGTTATTATAAATACATGTTCAAAGAACAACAACAAAAAAAACATGCTTAAAGAATTAAAAGAAAGTATGGGAACTATGCCTAGCCAAAGAGAATATCAATAAAAAGATAGAAATTTTAAAAATACATACAAGTTCTGGAGATGAAAGTTGAATAACTGAAATGAAACCTTCAATAGAGGTGCTCACAAGCAGATTTGAGCTGGTCAAAGAAGTAATCACTGAACTTGAGGATAAAGCAATAGAGATTATCCAGTCTGATGAACAGAAATAATAGAGTGATGGAAAATGGACAGAGCCTTGGATAACTGTGGGATAGCATTAAGTATACACATAAATGGACTTGTGTTCAAAAGTCCTCAGTCTGCTGCTCTTCTTGACCTGTCCTTCCAGCCCAGGAGAGTAAACTTTTAATGCTTCCGTTGCACCTTGAAGCAGGGGATACCTGCGTCAGCATGGCTGTGAGAATCTAATAATACGAGGTACAAAATGACGCAGCACAGTCCTTGGAACACAGCCTGCCCTCAGCAGCTCTTGGTCCTCTCTTCTTCTTCCCCAAATTTATCTCTAGCCAAGGGTTATGTGGATCTCAGGGAATTCCTATGAAAAAGTACCCATGCATTAATTTATGCATTAATTCAGATTGATTTTAACCTGTCTCCTTTGCTAATATGTGTGCTTCTCGAGGCCACAAACATTTTCTTAAGAATCTTTATATACCAGGCAAAGAGAAAAAGCTCAATAAATGTTTATTGAGTGGGAAACAAATCTGAGAAGCAGGAGACAGAGAAGGAGAAATAGAGGGAGAAGAAATGCACTTTTGGAAATGAATTTCATCTGAAAAACTCATCAAAGATGACAAGAGAAGAGAAAAGAAATGCTGTGAGCTTGCGAGTACCAGTAAAGAGTGTTCACTGCAGCAGATGAAAGAGAACTTGAACCGGACTGCGCAGCCCCTGAGGCCTGACCCAGCTCCCCCGCGGGGGCCTCGCCCTGCGCCCCGGCTGGGGATTGCATTCTTGATGCTTGTGAGGTGTCCCTGGAGGGACTGCGCCAAGAGGCCGAGGAAAATCAATTGGCCTGAAGTCATTTCCTTGCTCTGGACCCTGGTGTGCAGAGATGCGGGCTGCGCGGGGGGCGGGGGGGGGGACGGGACCCTGAGGGGCAGCCCAGGCTTCGGCCCCATCGCTCATGTGTCCAGGACCTGGGGCCACCTGAGGAGGTCCGTGCCCCCCACCCTGGTTCCTTCTCTAGCCCCCCCTCGGCTTCTCAGGCACCTCACCTCTCCGCCTTCTGGGAACTCAGGGTGGGTGGCTCAGCGCCTCTGTGGGGCAGCAGCTGGCACCCCCTCCCTGCTCGGCCCCTGCTCCCTCCACCTGAGTGGGAGCCCACCCTCCTTGCCCGTCCATTCACTCAAAGTCCTCCCCTGCCTCAAAGCCTCGCTGGGCCCAGCCCCTCCTGGGTCCTCTCCAGCCTGCCCTGTTCCCCCTGCCCCTGCTGGGGGGCTTGGTCTGGTTTTCGGAGCCTCCTGGTCGCGTCGAGGCGTTCCCTAGGTTTTCCCTCGGATGCTGAAGCTTCCCCCCTTACACACCATGCGTCAAGCCGCACACCCATCCCCTTCCTGCAGCAGAGAAGGGGGCCAGGCCCACGGGCCACCCCGGTGGGGGTACCAAGGTGGGGGTCACCCACAAAAGCAGTCTGCATTGTGGTCCACCCAAAGGGGCCACGGACGAAGTTCTGGGTAAGTCGGGAACTGCAGCCCAAGAGTGTCCAGGGGCCAAGGCACAGAGGGACGCGAGGTCAGCGCGAAGGCAGAACGGGTGAGAGCGGGGGAGGCCTGCGCGGGACGGCTGGACAGCTGGGGAGGGGCAGAGCCCGTGCTGGGGTTGGGGGCCCCCTCCCTCAGGCTCTCAGAGAGGCTTGGGCCACCCCAAGGTCCAGGCTTTCTCTCCTCCTGTCTCCTTCTCCTCTTTCACTTCCGGTGGAAGGAACTCTGTATTTACTCTCAGAGATCTCCATTATTTTAGCAGGAAGGGCTGGCTTCCTGGCAAGCCCCAGGACATCTGGCCCCAGGCAGAGCCCCTCTCCTTGCATTTTCTCATTTCTAGGAGCAGAAAGTCCACCCTTGGAAGTGCCCTCAGGGTGGGTGGAGCCCCAGGCAGTCGCCTTCCAGTATCCCCCTCCCGACCCACTGGCCCTCACTGGGACGGCTGCAACCCCCCCTCAGCCCATCTGGAGACTGAGCCCTTCCCTCCCAGCCCTCCTCTCCGCCGCCCCTGCTGCCTTCATTACACTTTTGGGGTGCTGATTCCATCCCCACCTTCTGGAACGTAGGAGGCACACACTTGAATCAACACGCGCTAACAGTGGAGTGGGGTGAACACTTAAATAAAAGCTACAGAGAAGTGCAGAGAGTGCTCTCTGGTGACAGGGACAAAACAGCAGTCGTGATGCAAAAGGCACCAGGATACACCCAGTTGAGGAGTGTTTTAAGTGATCACTGTTATTCATTCATTCAGCAAACACATATTGAGCTCCAACTACGCCCCAGCCTCAGTCCCCAGGCAGTGAGAACAGCTTCCAGGAGTTTCCACTGGCAAGAAGAGGCCTGTCCATCAGCTTGTGTAAGTAAAGCGTGTGGCCATGTGAACAGGATTTAAAAGCAGGCAGTGCAGAATAAGAAAGAATAGAAGACAAGAGGGATAGACACAGAGGCGGGCAGACGAGGTCAATCGCCATGTATTTTGCTTTGGTGCATCTTTCTGCCCTGAACTTAGCAGGTGAGCTAACTGAATGGGATGCCAGGTAGACAGGGTGGATGGCCCGAGTGGTGGAGGTGCTGGGGTCCTGGTGAGGCGCCTCGTCCTAAAGAGAATGGAGGCAGGGGAAGCCAGAGTGAGCCGGCTGAGCTTGAGAGAGCCGGCGACACGGTGGGGAGCAACTAAAGCCAATTAGATGGACAACTTCCAACAGTTCCAGGTGGAAGAGGCTGTGTCTACCTCCTCAAACTCTCGCCACCCGGGTATTTGTTTCCTGTTGTACCAAATGTTTGGGTGTGCCGGGTTCTGTGGTCAGACAATTCGGGTTCCACTGGTTACATAGCTGGTTTCATCCTGGCCCCACGATTAGAGGACCCCGCTGCCTTGCTGGCCAGCTGTTTCATGGCTGTGTTTCATGCTGCCCTGGAAACGCTTGTGGCTCGCCTCCCAAGGCGCCCTCGGCGTGGGAGACCCCCCTGATAACTTCCCTGAAGGTCCTATAGCAACATCACTTCACTTGGGTTTGCTCATCAGATTCTCAAGATGGCTCTAAAGGTTGGGACAGATGTTCCCCCAGACTTAGCTCACTTCCAGCCCCTTGATGGCGCTCAACCGGCATTTTTAATTAATCTTCATTTTGTTAATTGAGACATGGAGACCCAGCACGCTTCGGGGACTTTTCCAGCATCATTTGGATGGAACAAGACTTAGCATCAGTCTTCTGAGTCGAGATCCCTCCACCTCAAACCTACCCCCGCAGCCCTCCCCATTGCAGGCCTTGGCATCTTCAGCCATCCTTTTGCTCAGACCAAAATTCCCAGAGTTGTTGTCTGTCTTTCACATCTCCTGTCCAATTCATCTAGAAATCCTTCTGGCTGCACCTTCAAAATACACCTGGGATCAAACCACTTCTCGTTACCTCCCCAGCCACGGCTGTGATCCAAGCCACCACCGTCTCTCACCAAGATCTCCAAAAACCTTCCAGACCCTTCTCCAGCAACTAATCCGACCATGGGCAGAGCGAGTCCCTTGATCCACAGAAACAGGGTGACCTACTGCTGTCGCCTCCACTGCCACCAGTGTCCTTTAACCCCATGAGGTCCTAGAAAATCAGCTCTATACCCTCTCGAGTTTCAGCCACTGACCTCTGATATTCCTCAGGACCTCGGCCCTGGCTGTCCCCAAGGCCTAGAATGTTCTTCCCCCAGTTACCCATGTGGCTAATTTGCTCGCCTCCTTCAGCCTGAGCCCCTGTATCCTTTCTTATTAAGGTCCACCCTGACCGCCACCGTCCAGCCCCTCTTTCCCAGTTCAATATTTCCCCATACTTGAACCACGCTTTAGCCTACTGCATACTTTACCTGTGTCAACTGTTAATTGTCTGTCTTCACACAAGCCTGCTCTGTCCACCTATCTATCCAACCAAAGGGCCTAGAGGAAGACCTGGTATATGGAAGGTGCCCAATAAATGTTTTCTATAGGAGTGCAAATTCCAGCACACTGCTCAGGGGGTAGATCACAGGCTGGCCTCAGTTAGCACTCAGGTGAGCTGAGTTAAAAAAGATGATTTGTCAGAAACTCTCAGTCCTAAATCAGGCTCACTTTCCTTTCTTCCTCTTTTACTCTTCTTTAATGTTTATGGCAGTAACATACAGACCACACAAAATTTCCACTCTTAACACTTCCAGTGCACACTTAAGTGCTGCCGATTACATTCAGAGCATCGTGCCACCGGCATTGCCGCCTGTTACCAACATGTTTGCATCACACCAAACAGCCACTCTACTCCCTGTTCCCGCACCCCCATCCCAGCCCCTGGTAACCTGTGATACATTTTATTTTTCTATGGATTTGTATATTCTGGATATTTCATATAAGTGGGATCACACAATATTTGTCCATTTGTGTCTGGATTTTTTTCACTCAACATGTTTTCAAAGTTCATCTATGTTGTACCATTTGTCAGAACTTCATCCCTTTTATAAGGCTGAATAATATTCCATTATGTGAATATACTGTGTTTTGTTTATTCATCTACTGACGGGTAGTTGGGTTGTTTACATCTTTTGGCTATTGTAAATAATGTTGCTTTGAACATTGGTGTACAAATATCTCTTTGAATCTCTGTTTTCAATTCTTTGAGGTATATACCTAGGAGTGGAACTGTGGGATCAATGGTAATACTTCGTTCAGCTTTTTGAGGAACTGCCAAGCTATTTTCCAAAGAGGCTGCCCCATCTTGTATTCTCACCACACTGGATGAAAGTTCCAATATTTCCACATCCTTGTCAACACCTGTTAATTTCAAGTTTTTAAATTAATAGCCATCCTAGTGGGTATGAAGTAGTATCTTATTGTGGTTTTGATTTGCATTTCCCTAATGACAAATGATGTCGAGCATCTTAAGTCATGTGCTTGCTGTCCATTTGTTTATCTTCTTTCGAGAAATGTCTGTTCAAGTCCTTTGCCTAGTTTTAAATTAGGCTTTTTGTCTTTTTGTCATTGAACTGTAGCAATGCTTTGTATATTCTAGATAATAATCCTTATCGGGTATATGATTAGCAACTATTTTCTCCCTTTCTGTGCTTGTCTTTTTTACGTTCTTGATGCACAAAAGTTTTTAATTTTGAAGTCCATTTTATCTATTTTGTTCTTTTGTTGCCTGTGATTTTGGTATCAGAGTAATTTGGCCTCATAGAATGAGTTAGAAAGAGTTCCACCTCTTTAATTTTTTGGAATAGTTTGAGAAAGTTTAGTGTTAATTCTTGTCCTCGAGTATTTGGTGGAATTCACTAGTGAAGCCAACTGGTCCTGCACTTTTCTTTTTTGGAAAGTTTTTGATCACTGATTCAGTTTATTGGCTTGTTATAGGTCTGCTTTGTTTCCAAGGCTACTGAAGCAAATACCATGAAATGGTTTGGCTTAAACAAGGAGAATTTATTTGCTCATGGTTTTGAGACCAAGAAAATGTCCAAATCAATATATCATCAAGGTGATGCTTTTTTCTCAAAGACTTTTGCATTCTGGGGCTGGCTGCCGGCTCCTCTGTCACATGGCAAGGCACATGGTGGCCTCTGCCGGTTTCTCCCTTCTCTTTCAGGTTTCATTGATTTCATCTTCTTGTCTCTCTCTCTTTCTCTCTCTCTCTCTCTTTCTATCTGAATCTCATTTTTAAAATAAAAGACTCCAGTAATAGGAGTAAGACCCATCCTCACTGAAGTGAAACACATCTTAACTGAAGTAACCTCATTAAAAGGTTCTACTTACAATAGGTTCACGCCCACAGGAATGGATTCGATTTAAGAACATGTTTTTCTGGGGTGCACACAGCTTCAAGCTACCACGAGATCTTATGAGATCTATTTCTTCTTGAGTCACTTTAGGTGAGTGTGTGTGTCCAGGTATCTGATTGGTCAGTGTGCCCTCTTTCTCTTCTTCCTTATATAGTAAGTATGATTGTTCCATGACCCTTGAGTTGCAAAATATGCCGTATGTCTTTCTTGCTTTAAACTAAACTATGCAGTTTGAAGCTCCTCTCCCTACACTGGTGGGTCCAGGAGCTGCTGCTGCTGCCTCCCAAGAGGTGCTCCAGGAACACTGAAGGCAGCCAGCCCACAAGTCATGTCCTTTGCTCAGGGCCAAGTTCTGCTCTGCAGAACTCACTGGGGCCCCAAGACAAGGGCACTCGAGAACCAGCTCAGGCACCCGAGTGGCTGCTCCGACCAGCAAGCCTGCCCCTCCCACCTCCTGGGCCAGCCCTGGTTTCTAGGCCCTGGTTTGGTTCTGAACATAATGCAGCTGTTGTCTGCTGACTGTATGCCACAAGGGTCCTGGAAACCTGAGGTACTCAGCAGTGGCCTCTGGGCCGTGAAGGCTCAGCTGAGACAGCAGGTACAGTTCTCCACCACCTGTGGAACAGGTCACCCTTCAATCTCTGCCTCCACCCTGACCCTGCCACAGGATGCCCAATTGCACAGGAGGCATCTGCAGCTCTAGACCAGGAGGTTCCTGATAAAGCAGAGACCTCCAGGAGAGCATAGGTTCAACAGCACTCACTGCATCTGCTGTTTGGTCTGTCTAGCACCCCTCCTCTGTGTTCTGATCCTGGATCTTCAGCTGCCCTTTGGAAACTACCTTTCAACCAAGGCTGGCCAATCAGAGTAACCCAACACCTTGGCACAATGATCATTTCAGGAATGGGCATGCAACCAAGGCAGAGGATTTCTTGAGTTCTAATAATGGTGAAAGGAAAGAGAGATGATCCAGAGACCCAAGGATGGAGACTTGAAGAAGCAAGAAGCCATATTTCTCACTCCTGGAGATGCTTGCTGAAAAATGGAGGCAACACATTTAGGGAAGCTGAGCATCAGGTGGCACAAGAAAGAAGAACCTAGATGCAATTACTCAAGGCCCAGATCCAGCTATACCTGAAGCCACCTACCTCCCCGTCAATGACTCAGCTATTTCATTGGTTTGAATATTTTCTGTACCCCAGAAAATTATGTTCTTAAATCAAACCTAATGTGAACCTTTGATTAGATTATATCAGTTAAGAGCCATTTGATTAGATTGTTCCAGTAAGGCATAGCCCAGGGTTGGTCTTAATCCTCTTACTGGAGTCCTTTATAAACAGGAATAAAAAGCCACAGACATAGAAAATGCCGCAGAGACAGAGAAGAACCCAGAAGCTGAAAGAGAAGGCCCTGGGGACCAGAAGCTGGAATCAACAGAACAAAGAGGCTGAGAAGAAACCACTTTAGCCAGAAACTGACAGATGAGCCCCAGAAGAGAAGAGAGAGGCAAGCCATATGCTTGATCACCCATACCTGCAGCTCACTGAGACAGCATCTCTGATGATGTTTGATATGAACATTTTCACAACCACAGAACTGTAAGCTTTTAACCTAATACATTCCATTGTAAAAGCCAACCCATTTCTGGGATATTGCTCCCAGCAGCTTTTGGCAAACTACAGTAGCTGTGCTAGGGTTTACATGATTATATGGCACTAACTCATCAAGTGTTAGGAGTGGGTTATTCCACACATCTCTCCCCTTACTTTTTCAAGAACTTGTTTTTTTCAAGAAGGAGCAGTTGTTTGGCCTGGAGGCCAATGCAAATTTCCAACAACCAAAGTCTGTTACAACTAAGAGAGGAGGGAGGGTTCTACTACATTTTGCTCTCTATTATATAGTCAGGTTTTAAAAGTATTTGTTGTAAAAAATAATAACATATGTTTGCTTGAATGATTGGTGCAAGTTTTTAAATCATAGTGTGAAACGTGGAACGTTGGGTGAGTCAAGCTCAATTGGAAATGAGGAAGAAAGGATGGGATGAAACAGAGCATGCAGGGCCTTATGTGTTAGGATTAAGGCATTGAACTTGATTCTCTCAATCAGGATTTCCCAAAGTGGGTTTCAAATTCCCCAGTCCTGTTAGACAGTTTTATGTCCAAATTAGTTTGGGACTGGCTTTGCACCCAACCCCAATAGCAGCTGCAAGAGGGGACTACAGCTTTCTCTAGTTGCTCCCCAAATTTCACTAGAGCTGGACACAGAAAGGGTCCCCAAAAGTCAGGAAGACCAGCGTCTCCCAAAGTCAGAAACTAGAGAAGAGGAAGAACCAACCGTCACATTGACTGAAATTCTAAGCATCAGGGATCTTAGTGGAGGTTGAAAATGTTCTAAAACACATTTAGGATGACGGTTGCACTGCTCAGTAGTTTACTAAACTCACTGATGTGTACACTTGAAAGGGGTTGGGTTTCATGCTATATAAACGACACTGCTTTTGGAACAGGTCATCGTCCCATTGTCCAGGGCTCACTGTGCTCGTGCCTCCCCCCCTCCTGGGTCCACCTCCTGGGTCTGCCCTGGCTTCCAGGCCCTGGCTCAGCTCTGGGTAGATGGCAGTCACTGTTGTCTGCTGCCCGTGTCGGCTGCAGGGTCCTGGAAACCGGAGGGACTCAGCAGTGGCCTGTGGGCCGTGGTGGGTCAGCTGAGACCTGGGACGCTTTAGGTCCTGGAGACAGGGTGCCAGGAGGTGGCAGCACTGCAGGGGGCCTTAGAACCAGCTCAGATCTCCTAGAACGGCCAGGAGTGGTGGTGCTGGGCTGGGGATTGTCAGGGTTGCTGTTTATTAAGGATCAAACCAAGACAAATGGGCTACTGGGGCATCTGCCCATCTGGAGGAACGATAACACATTTTTGAGAAGCTCCTTCCTAATTGAAAATGAACTTGTAAGCCTTAAGCCAACTTCCATAAGAGCCAGCTAAGAGACCAGAGTATTAGAAATACAAAAACTGGAAGCCATCGATAAAGAGCCAGAAAAATCCATCTCATTCCTTGGGTGTAAAATAGATGTTTTGTAAAAAGGAACAAAAGAAGACAAATCTCAACATTTAAACATTTAAAAACAGCTTGCACTGATGGCCTACATTTCCAGAAAGATCGGGTATACAAGATGCATCAGAGTACATCCAAAATCAAATAGTTGCCACTGTAAAGGCCTTGAAAATCCATCAGAAGAATGAAGAATAGCCTTCGGCAGCTCTAAGACATGCTTTGGAGGAAAATTCTAACTTTCAGGGAAGTCTAGAATTGCTTTCATGAGATGATAGAATGAAGGAGAGAGTAAGTAAACTTGTTATACAGAAGAAAAGAACATTAGAAACCTTTAAGAGAAAGAGAGTGAGCCTTTGAGGGGACTCCTGGGAAGATGAGAAAGAGAGAGGAGATAACATGGATGGTGGGGCTCAGAACTGGATGGAACAAGCTCATCAGGAAACAGAGACCACGTGAAAGATGAGTCAAAAGTGGTTTGGAAGACACTGACTGATGTGGCTCAGGTGGTGATGTGAAAACTCTTGGAGAGGCAAGAAACCAATTAAGCACTGACTTAACTGAAGAGGATGGAATAACTGATGCCCTTTACGACCTCCTGGAAAGTCTCCAAGCTGGGGCAGCTTCCCTGCAGGTGGAAAGTCACAGCTAGAAGGAGAGGCCACAGCTCCAGGAGAACTTCACTCCTCCAGACCTGCATCAAGGAACAAAGATGACTGTTCACCAAATGTCTGATGAAGACAGGATTTACCCTGTTAACAATAGAGGAGAATCCTTGGAAAGCCGATGACAAGATCAGCCAAGCATGTGAAGAGCTGGATAGCTCCAAAGTACTGGCCAAAATCCTTTAGGAAAAAAAGAACTCAATGGCTGTAAGTGAAGCCAGATTATTGCCTGTGAAAGAAAGGCTCATGATAATGAGTTGAGAGCTCATTTGGCTGATGGACTTCTCCAAAACGTGAGAAAGAGAATGCATACCTGAGACAACAAATTATGGAGGAAGAATTTAAGGGTTTCAGAAATCCTCCCTATGGCTGTGATGTTGCAAATGGGGTCCTTGGCAGACTCTTGAGGACCAACCCAAATATATTCAGATGACAATGGTGTACCTGAAGAAGGGGAGCGTCAGGCTGTGGCGGGTTGAGGTCCAGGGTCCAAGGCATGGGGCAGGGCAGGTGCCACCCTCCCCAGGGTCAGGGCCCAGGAGAAAGCCTCCACTGGGCCGGCTCCATCTGACGCAGTAGCTCCTCGTAAGAGCACAGAGAGCGGGTCCTGGGCTCCCAGCGCTGGCAGCAGTTCAGACCATATGTGCTGCTGGGCCAGGCTTTGCTCACCAGAAGTTCCAGGGGGTCCCAGGGGCAGACCCCTCCCCCAACTACAGAAAGTGAGAAAGAAAGTGCCCAGAAGTCTCCTTCCCCGAGGCTCTCCCCTGGCCTGACACCCTCCACTGGCCATGAGAAATGACTCCCCAGCAAGCTCAGTCCACACAGCCTGAGAGCAGAGGGGGCCACCACTGCACGACCACCTTTCAACAAGCCAGCTTCTGAAGACCTAGAACCGTGGCAAGGTATGTTCTTCTCTCTTCTAAAATAATTTAGTTTTCTCTCTTTTAATTTTATTACTATTAAGTGATTAATCAATGGCTCAAATGGGAATCTGATTGATTATAATTCTTAAACAATGTTCTGTGACTGTAGACTCCTTAAATGTGACTTGTAATTTAGTGGCTTCCATTTTATTTTATTTGCAAGTAGCATAATCAAAGTCTCTGTTGTTAATAAATCCACTAAAGCAATTAAAAAAACAAAGCCAGAATTTTGTCTTTCTTCTAAAATAAATTTGATTTTTTTCTCTTGGTTTTATTGCTTTTATCTAAGTGATTATACATCTCAAATGGAGGCCTGATAGGATTACGATTTTCAGGATACTGCTTTATAAAAGTACATCATATAAATGTGAAACTTGTTAGTAAACATATCTTTTTTTTTTTTTTAAGATTTATTTATTTACTTTATCCATTTTAACACCCCCCTTCCCCATTTGCTGTTTTGTGTCCATTCACTGGGCAATTCTCTGTGTCTGTTTCCTGCCATCTCTTCTCATCCTCCTCCAGTCCTCGATCCTGGCGACCTCCGATGTAGGAGAGAGGTGTTCTGCCGCCTGCGCAGCCTCGCTTCCTGGTTTTCGGAGCTTTCGGAGCATCTCGTCTTGACTCTCCCCTGCGTCTCCCTCCTGAGTAAACATATCTTATATTATTTCTAGATAGTGTAAGCATACTATTTTTTCTGTCATTGCAGTTTAAAGAGTTTATTCTATTGAAGATTTTTGTTTCTCTTAAAGTAATTTTGAGTTTCCTCTCATTTGCTTTTGCTGCTGAAGTTAAGTGTTTATACAATTCCTCACACTGAAGCTCTATAGAATTGTAATTCTTAGGATGGAGATAAATAACTGGAGCTCATTTGGAGGTGAATTTCCGGAGGGCACTGGTTCCTTCCCGTCTGCTCCTGGACAGGGACGGGGGCATTTGGTTGTGGCGCTGTCAGGGCCCAGGGCAGGAAACGCAGGTGCGTTCCCAGGAGCAGACTCAGAGCTGAGAGCCGTGGAAACACTGCAGGAGAGCACGTCTCTTACGCTAATATTTGTCGTGTGTGTTACGGTGTTAAAGGCTCGGAGGGGCCCACAGAGCACAGACCACAGAGGGCGTGTATCTTCCAGTTTGTCCCATTAGCCCACATGGCTACCCTCCAGGGCAGCAATTACATCCACAAAGAAACTGAGGTTCAGTCAAGCCCCAAATCACTCCACAAGGAGAGTATAAGACAGATGAGGGGTAGTTGAAATGAGTTAACGGAAAGCACTTAGCACATGGTAAGCCCTCCCTGTGTGTTGCTATTTTATCATCACACTCTAATGACATACCTGGCATTGTATCTGGGACATCTGACCCTAAAGTCCATCCACTTTCTACTCTCTGACAACAGTATTTGATTTGCTGATTGCTTCAAAATGTCCAATGCAGGAGGATATTTCATGGGAAGCAAAGGTAGGCATCATTCCCTCAGAAGGCAGGTCCCCAGCAAGCATGACTAGTGTCAACTGGGGCCCCGTGTGTGCAGGTGGAAGCACATCATTACCTCTCCCAAGAGACAGATGCAAACACCAGTGGGCACAGGGCAAGGAGGGGCTCAGCCAGATGGCAAGAACAGCCTCGGGGATGAAGGGAACCAAGGGAAGAGGGAGGCATTTCAGCCTCACTTTGAGTGGAAACAAGGAGAATGTAACTAACACGTGCAATCCCAATTGACATTACAAAGAGTCCTCGTGGACGTTGGCAAAACATTTTGGAGCTGACCTAGAAAAATAAGTGTGAAAGGATAGCCCTGGAAGTGCTGGAATGAAAGAATGCTGTGGGGCTTCCCCACAACAATAGCAGCTAAGCTCCCTGCCAGTCCAGCTCTGAGGAACCCACTGGACTGTTCAGTGTTGCCATTGCTGGAGTCAGAGCCAATCCCCCCGTTCCGAGTGCGGCGACGCTGGTGCCTCACAATCAGCCCTGAGTGGAGGGCGAAGCTTTACAGAGACCACCCACCGCCCCCGTGCCTTGGCTCATGGAGTCCACTTTCACAGCCTTTTCAGCATAGGAAGTTCAACTTCCAGGCAAGGTGAATGGGTTTCAAGACAGTAAGTCTGGAGGGTTTCAGTCTTTTTCAAAATATATCAAAATGAAAAATAATAATAATTTTTAAAAGGGAAGAAATGTAGCTTAAGTGGTTGAGCACCTACTTCTCATGTACGAGGACCTGGGTTCAATCCCCACTTCCTCCTAAATTATATATATACCTGCCTCTGGCTAAGATGGAATAACAGGAACTAGAGGTATCCTCCTGCCTGAACCGACTAAAAACTGGGCCAAGCACAAAAAAGAACAGTTTTCAAAACTCAGGACTTAAGGCAATCGAGGAGAGTTGCCCTTGAGAAACAGAAAGCAAAGATGAGGCAAGCTTTACCAATGCCCCAGTTTTCCTTCTAGAGAGAGTGTCCAGTTGTGAACAGGGAGGGGCCCAGGTGGACCCTGAAGGATCTCCTGGATTGAGAAGACAGAATACGAAGCCTGAGGAGGTCAAGGTGTCAGAATTCGTAAGACAGAGTACTGCAGGGAAGACAGCGGCCCAGAGAGAGAACAGCAGATTCTTTAGAGGGTCCTCCTGGACTCTTCAGTGGAGTGCTGATCAAGGCATGCATGGGACAAAACTAGAATTCATTGGAAAACAAAAATACCCAGCACCCAACATGGTAAAGATCCAACTAACAATCACCAGGCACTCAAAGAACCTGAAAATGTGAACCATAATGAAAAGAAAGAGCCATTGGAATTGGCTATACCATAGCAAGGAGGATAGAATTAGTAAATAAGGATAAAGAAATAGTTTTTATAAATATACTCCATATGTTTGAGGAGAGAGAAGGAAGATAGAACATGCTAAATACAGATATTAAGATATTTAAAAGGACAAAATGAGAATTCTAGAGATGAAAAGCACAATGTCTGATATGAAAAAAAAAAAAAACACTGGATGGGATTAACAGTAGATTTGACACAGCAAATGAAAAGATTACTGAACACATAGCAATATGAAGCATCTAAAATGAGACACATGGATAACCAAGAGTCTACAAAAAATTAAATAAAGCGTAAGTGCAAGGTGGAACAACATCATGTAGTCTAATATACATGTAATTGGAGTCCTTGAAATGGGGAGGGTTGAAAAAATAATGAATGAAAAATTTCCAAGTGTGATAGAAATTATAAACCCAGACATTCAAGGTCAAGAAATGTGAAAAAAAGAACAGAACAGAAAAGAAAAACTGCATCAATGCACAACATTATCAAATTTCTGAAGACCAAATTTTTAAAGACCAAATTTCTACATTTCTTCTAAAATGATAAAGAGAAACATTTTAAAGCATCCAGAGTAAAACGGTACATCAGGTACAGATGAAAAGATAAGGTGACAACAGATTTCTCATCAAAAACAATGCAAGCTAGAGAATAGTATAGCAATATCTTTAAAGTACTGAAAGAAAATTAAAATTTTCAAACTATAAATCTTTACCCAACGAAACTACCTTTCAAAAACAAGGGCATAATAAAGGCTTTTTCTGACATACAAAATCTCAAAAGATTCATCACCAGCAGACCCTCAGAGCAAATGACATAGGATGAACTTCAAAAGGAAGGACATCCTGGCCTATGTAAAGGCACGAAGAGCCCTGGAACTGGCAACAGTGTGGGTAGCTACACAACATTTTGTATTATTTAAGTCTCTTTCACTGGTACTTGATTGTTCAAAAATAGTTGCCTACCCTCAAAATATTTCCCCCTAAATATTAATTATTATGGTGGTTTTAACGCTATACATTTTTTATGTATTTCTTCCCCCCTTGCTGCTTGTGCTCACTGTGTCCATTTGCTTTGCGTTTTTCTGTGTCTGCCTGTCTCGCTTTTGTTGCACCAGCTCACCGCGCCGCGTCGCGCGGGCCGGCTCGCCTTCACCAGGAGGCCCCGGGAAATGAACCTGGGATCTCCCATATGGTAAATGGGAGCCCAACCAACTGAGCCACAGCCGCTTCCCATGCATATACGTTTTTTAAAAAGATTTTCCCCTTGAGTGTGGGCTGGACTTATTGACTCACTTCTGATGAATAGAATATGGATAGAGAAAAATAGAACTTTATATTGGAGAAACCTGGCCAACATCTTCATATTAGCCAAGGCTAACATTACCAGTAATAAGCCATGTTAACATCACGTACCCCGCGTATGACATGGGAAAAGGACACTTCATCTTTGCCATAATATTCCTAAAAACACATAACCCCAGTATAGTCATGAGAAAACATTAGACAAAACCAAAATGAGGGACTCTCTACAGTACAAATTATCTGATAAGTTCCCCTCAAAAGTTTCAATTTCATGTAGCACAAGGAAAGAACAGAAACTGTCACCAATTGGAGGAGACTAGGAGATGTGGTGACCAAATGTAACTTGATGTCCTTGATTGGATCCTGAAATAAAAGAGGATGTTAGTGGAAGAACTAGTGAAATCTGAAAAATATCTGTAACTTGATTAATAGTATTGTATAAATGTTATCTTTTAAGTTTTGATAAATGTACCATGGTTATGTATGATGACTGCTTTAGATAAGTCTGGGCGAAGAGCATAGGGGAGCTGTCTGCACTAGCTTTACAAGCTTTCAGTAAATCTAAAATTATTTTTAAATAAATAATTAAAATATAAATTATTGTTTTAAATAAAAGTAACAATATACTGTGGGATTTAAAACATATGGATAAATAAAATGTATAACAGCAAAAGCATAAAGGCCTGGAGGAGAGAAAAAGTATACTGTTGTAAGGTTCTTATATTATACACAAAGCAGGTGTGAAACATTAAGGTTGCATATTATAAACCCTAAATCAACCACTAAATTAACACAACAAAAAGGTATACCCAGGAAACCAACAAAGGCAGCAAAATGGAATCATAAACAATGATCAGCTAATTCAATAAGGCAGAAAAAGATGAAAAACAGAAAAAGAATAGACGGAACAAATAGAAAACAAATAGCAAGATGGTAGATTTAAACCCAGCTCTGTCCATAATTATATTAAAAAAAAAATGATTTAAATCCCTAATTGAAAGAGATTGTCAGATTGGATGTAAAAGCAAATCTCGATTGTATGCTCTTTACAGGGAACTTTAAAGACACAAATAGGCAGAATGTGAAAGCAGGGGAAAATATACATCATACTGTCACGAACCAAAATGAAGTGGTAGTGGTTATATTAATAACAAACAAAATAGATTTCAGAGCAAAGAATATTAGCAAGGATAAAGAAGGTTATTTCTTAATAATAAAAGTGTTAATAAATGAGAAGGACACAACACTTTTAAATGCTTATGCATCTAATAACACAAATTCAAAACACATTAAGCAAAACTACAAAAGGAGCAGCAAGAACAAATTTAAAAATCCACAGTTGTAGTGGGAGATTTCAGTACCTCTCTCTCAATAATTGATAGCACAAGTAGGCAGAAAATCAATAAGGATATAGAAGACTTAAACAACACTATAAATTAATCATAATTGACATAGGATGCGCCACTTAGTAGTAGAACACATTCTTTTCAAGTGTACATAGAATCTTTACCAACATAGACCGTATTCTGGGTCATAAAACAAATACCAATAAATTTAAAAGGATTCAATTCATACCAAGTAGGTTTTCTATAAACTATAACAGAAATATATCAGCAAAATGTCCAAATATTTGGAAAATAAATAACACAGTTCTAGATAACCCATACATCAAAGAAGAAATGAAAAAGGAAATGAGAAAATGTTTTGAACTGAAAGTAAATGAAAAGGCAATATAGCAAAATGTGTGAGATACAGCTAAAGCAGTATTTAGGGCACAATTTATAGCACAAAATGCCTATAGTAACAAAAGAAGCAAGGTCTCAAATCAATGACTGACACTTACACCTTAAGAAGCCAGGAAAATAAGAGGAAGTTTTAACCCAAAAGAAGCAGAAGAAAGGACATAATAAAGATCAGAGTAGATATCAATGAAATAGAAAACAGAAAAACAATAGAAAATTCAGTGAGACCAAAAGAAATGTCATTGAAAAGGCCAATGAAATTAATTAACCTCCATCCAGAATGATCAGGGGAAAAAGAAAACATGGATTACTAATACCAGGAATTACTAATACCAGGAATATTTAATAGTATATATCCTGTAAGTATTAAAAAGGATAATAAGTGAATATAATAAACAATTCTATGACAACAAATTAAAAATCTTAGATGAAATGAATAAATTATTTGAAAAACACAAATTACCAGAGCTCACTTAAGAAGCAATATAGAAATAAATATTTCCAAATATTTCTATATCTAATAAACACATTGACATTTTCATTTAAAAAAAAGAAATTCCAGGCTGAGATGGTTTCACTCATGACATATTTAAGGAAGAAATAACAATAATTCTAAACAAACTATCCCAGAAAACTGAAGAAGTGGAAATACATTTTATCATTCTATGAGGGTGTCTTAGTTTCCTGGCTACTATGACAACCACACAATAATAGGTCATCTTAAACAATGGAAATTTTTGTCTCATGGTTTAAGAGACTGGAAGGCTTGTTTCCTCCCAGGGTAAGTAGCATTCTGGTTGATCATCAATACTTGGGTTTCCTTGACTTTCCCATTCCCATCACATGGCAATGTCTTCTTTCTTTTCTAGTTTCCACTGACTTCTAGCTTCTTACTCCTACAAATGGCTTTTTTTTTCATTAAGCCTCCAGTAATAGGACGAAGGTCCAACCTCATTCAGTTGGGCCACATCTCAACTAAAAATAACACCTTTAAAGGGTCCTATTTATAATGGGTTCACACACAGAGAAATGGATTAAAATCAAAACATGTTTTTTTCTGGGGTATATGATTCAACTTACCACAGAGGGCAACATCACTCTGATACCAAACCAGACAAAGACATCACAAGAAAAGAAAACTACAGAACAATATGTGTTATGAAAATCAAATTCAGCAATATATAAAAAGAATACATCACATCCAAATGGGGTTTACCCCACGATTGCAAGATAGGTTTAATATTTACACATCAATCAATGTCATTCATCATACTAACAGACTAAAAATAGAAAACTACATGATCATATCAATAGATTCTGATAACACATTTCAAAAAATCTAGTACCCTCTCAATGATAAATACTCTCAGCTAACTATGAATAGAAGGAAAATTCCTCAACCTAATAATGGGCATCTATGAAAATTCTACAGCTAATATCATACTTAATGTTGAAAGAATGATTTCTTCCCCTCTAAGATTAGAAACAAGACAAGGCTATCTTCTCTCACCACTTCTCTTCAACATTTTTCTTGAAGGTCTAGCAAGTGCAATAAAGCATGAAAAAGAAATGACAACATACAATTTTTTAAAAAGGAAAACTCTTTTTCACAGATGACATGATTGCCTATGTGATAGAATCCACACAAAAAGCTACTAGAACCAATAAATTAATGTAGCAAGGTTATAGGACACAAGGTCAACTAAAATCAATTGCATTTCTGCATACTAGTTGTAGCCATTGGCCAATTTAATGTAATTATGAATTCCAAAAATATAATTGGATCATGCTTGTAAAATGATCTATTAATCTGGGCATGATAAAGTTATGATTAGAGGGTTGACTGGGCCACGTCAGTAGGGCGTTGAGCCCCACCCCTTGGTGGGTCGAGAATCAAATATAAAAGGCATGGCAAGAACAGAGTTGAAGCAGTTTTTGAGAAGCAGTTTTGATGTTGGAGAAAAGGCCCCAGAAGAAGAGAAGTGAGCCATTCGCCTGATAGTCTACAGCTGACCTTGTGGAAGAACCAGAAGAGCTAAGCCTGGAGAGAAACGCAGGCCTGGGAAGAGAGGAACCCAAGAAGCCTGAACCCTGGCAAACATCGACAGCTGTCTTGCTCCAACACGTGGCAATGAACTTTGGTGAGAAGAAACTTAACGCTTTATGGCCTGGTATCCATATGGACTTCCACCCCAAATAAATACCCTTTATAAAGACCAACCCACTTTTGGTATTTCACATTAGCACCCCTTTGGCTGACTAATGCACTAATAACGAACATTTGGAAATTCGGACTTGAAATAAAAATGCAATACTATTTATAATAGCAACAAAAGTATGAAATACTTAGGGATAAATCTGACTACAGATGTGAAAGATATTATACTGAAAACTTCAAAACATCACTGAAAGAAATTAAAGATCTACATAAATGGAAAGATAGTCCATGATTGTTGATTAGGAGATGCAATATTGTTAAAGTATTAATTCTCTCCCAAATTATCCTTCAGATTCAGCGCAATCCAGATAAAAGTTTCAGTAAGCTTTCATTTTTTTTGATATTGAAAATCTGCTTCTAAAATTTACCTGGAATTACAAAGGATGTATAATGGTCAAAATAACTCTGAAAAAGAACAAAGCTGAAGTACTTGTACCACCTCAATTTAAGACTTATCATAAAGCTACAGCAACCAAGAAATTATTGTATTAGCATCAAGATGGGCAAATAGATCAATGCAACAGAACAGAGCCCAGAAATAAACACACTCTATAATGATCAACTGATTTTTTATAAAGTTCCAAAGGCAAATTAGTGGGGAAAAGAACAATTTTTTTTCAACAAATTAGGCTGGGCCAATTAAATGTGTATATGCCAAAAAAAGAACTTCTATTTATACTTCATGCTCTATTAAGAAATTAACTCAAAATGTATCATAGACCTAAATGTAAAGTCTTAAACTTTTAAACTTCTAGATGAAAAATTTTGTGACCTTGAATTAGTGAAGAGTTTTCAGATACATCAAAAGAAAAATTCATAAAAGAAAAACTTGATAAAATGAACTTGACGAAAATCAATAACTTCTGCTCTTTACTATAAAAGACACTATGAAGAGAATGAAGGGTCAAGTTACACAGACTGGGAGGAAATATTTGTACATCTCATATCTGATAATGGTCTTAAATCCAGAACATCAAAAACCTGTAATAAGAAAATAAAGAGATCAATATAAAAATAGGCAAAATATTTTAACCCCATCAAAAAAATGATGTGTGAATGGCACATGAAAAGGTGCTTAATATCATTAGTTGTTAGGGAAATGCAATAAGATACCACTCCATACCCTTTAGGATGACAATAATTAAAATGGTCAACCATACCAAATATTGTTGAGGATGTGGAATACTGGAACCATCATACGCTGCGGGGGAAAAGTCCGACGGCACAGCTGCTTTTGAAAAGTATAACATAAACCTACTCTATGAGCCAGCCACTTCACTTCTGGTTATTTATCTAAAAGCAATGTAAGTACATGCTCACAGGAGGACTTGCACACTTACGTTCATAGAAGCCTTATTTGTAACAGCCTCAAACTGGAAACAATACAAATGGCTCATCTACAGGGAATGGAGAGAGAAACTGTGGTACATCCATTCAGTGTGATACTACTTAGCAATAAAAAGGAATGAGCTGTTGATACACATGACATGGATGCATTTCACAATAATTATGTTGACTGAAAGAGGCCAGACAAAAAGAAGTACAAATGGTATGGATCCATTTCTATAAAATTCTTGGATGTGCAAACTAAGGAATAGCAACCAAAAGATCTGTAGTTGCCCAGGGATAGAGGGGGCAGTGTGGAGTTGGGAGGAGGAACTGGGCCATGAGAAAACTTTGGGGGATGTGAATACGATCAATATCTTGATCATACTGATGGGTTCACAAATGTAAACATATTTCAAAACCTATCAAACTGTACACTTCAAAAATAGGCAGTTCATTGTATGTCAATTAGAACTCGATAAAGCTATTAAATATATAAAAAACATATAGAGAAAATGTTTATTATGCGATTTGCTAAAATGTCAATGGCCATGTTCAAATGGACTCGTTATGAGTGCTCGTTCTCTTTTTAAACATTTTTTGGCTGTCTGATTTCTCTAGTTTGCATGCCACGGCTTTGCACTGCCTTTGTAATATGTATTCCTGTTTCGTGAGCTGTCACAATGCAGATGCTTCCTCAGCACTCGCTCTATCAGCTCGTGGTTTTGCAGGTCAGATGGTCAGTGTGGCACAGCTGGGCTCTCTGCTTAGGGTCTCATGAGGCCAAAATGGTGGTGTGGCCGGCGAGCTCCTTTCTGGGGCTCAGGGGTTGGATCCGCTGCAAGCCCACTCAGGTTGCTGGCGAATTCCTTTCCCGTGTTGTTTGACCGAGGTCTCCATTTTCGCTCTGGCCGCCAGATGGGGCAGTTCGTAGCTGGCCAAGGCCGCCCGCAGTCCCTTGCCGCGCGGCCCCATGGGACACTCTGGCTTGGAATCTCATTTCCACTGCCTCTGCCCTCTCCCTGTAGCCTCAAACCCAAACTCTTCTAAAGGATGGGTGGGTGCCTCACGTGGGAATCTGTCTTTATGTTACAGAGGACAACAGCTCTGCCCCACGCGCTGGAGCGCTGTGGCGCTGGAAGCCCCTTCCTCCAAAGCCCACTTACGGGCCATCAGCGTGACCTTAATTGGAATCAGGGCCTTTGAAGGTGTGGCTGGTTACGACGAGGCCACTCATTCAGAACTGGCGTCTTTATAGAAGAAATTTGGGCACTGACAGACGCAGGAGGCGGAGAGTGGAGCGACGCAGCTACAAGCCAAGGGATGGCGAGGGCGCTGCAGGAGGCGAGAAGGCTCCGCCCCTGCAGGCTCCGGAGGGAGCAGCTGCTGCCAACACCTGGACGCTGGACAGTAAATTCTTGCTGTTTCAAGCCTGAGCGCGCGGTGCTGTGTTAGAGGCCCCGGAAGACCAAGATGCCCCCCCAGCCGGCGCTAGCAGACCTTGTTCAGAGGCACCCCGTGCAGAGCCCAGGTCCCGGGGGTGTGGGGGACCCTAAGGTCACACAGCTGACGGCACTGAGGCTTGGAGGGGTCAGGGACTCGTCCACAGCCAGGCTGTCCTGCCTGCTGCCCCCAGGCAGTCCCCAGCCCCCATCATCACGGTGAACGGACGCTGAATTCATGATCAATTAATAACGATGAAACTTCTCCTGAGCCGAGACTTCAAGGCTGCCAAAGAACTTTCCTGAGGACGTGCTGCCTGCAGGACCAAAAGCGTGGGCCCTGCTGCTTTCCCTGCTGCCCGCCCTCAGCAGAAACCACCGGAAACACCGCGGCACAGGGCAGCGGCGCCTGCAGAGTTCCCGTCACTTGGCGTGACCGGCAGGCGCCTTGCCTGTGAGGCCCGTCCACGGGGACCTGCTTGGGAAGCAGACAGCAAAGCCGCCCACCGCCGGGCTCTCCCGCCCTCGCCCATGGGGCGACCTTCCAGCCGAGCTGCGACCTTGAGGTCAGGGGCCCTCTCCTTGGTCTTTGTGTTCCCATGACCCGCCCGCTGGCTTTGGGGCAGAGATGAGAGAATGAGTGGGTGAGGGTTCAAAACTCAAAGATGATGGAAATAATGAACGGACAGGGAAGCAGGTAAACAGGTGAGTTTCTCACATCAGCTTCAAAGACGCGAGGTCAGTGATGAGGAGAACCAGGGGGCGCTGCCTGCCTGGGTCTCCCCGGGAGCCCCCTGGGAAGCCCTCCACCCTCTCGGCCCCATTTCCCTGTGCTCTCGGGGGTTGTGACTCCGAGGGACTCCCCTGTCCCCTGTGTTCTCAATGCACGTTTTCCTTCACGGTCCCTCGTTTCTCCCCTGGACCCAGCAGGGCAAACCCCCGGGAATGGGAGGCAAGATTGTGTCTCGGTTCGTTGTGGTAAACTGGACGTTTTCTCCCCTGCTCAGCAGTTTCCAGGTTTCCGGGGGCTGTTTCCACCCTTTAGGGCTCTCTGGGCACCGGCCAACAGAAACAAACGCTGTCTGCCCGTTGCCGAGGGCCGAGCCCGGAAGCGGAGGGCTAAAACTTTGCTTAAATTTAGCCTCTCTTGGGCAGATCCATCTCCATTAATCATAAGGGAGCAGAGTTGCTGGAATCTGTGTGCCGGCCCGACTCCCCTAAGTTCAGCATCCGCACGTGAGCCGGCGCTTTCCCACCAGAGCCAGCTCCCCGCGGCCATGGCCCCCCACCCTCTCCCTAGACGGCAGAGCTGGCCGCAGCGACCGGGAACAGAAGGGAGAGGTGGCGGCCCAGGCGGAAAGGCCGAGGGGCCCCCGGGCAGCCCGAGGTCCGAGGCCTGTTCCCCCGCAGCGGCCCAGGCAGGGGACTCCCAGCAGGTGGGGCACGGTCACCTCCATTGCTAGAGTAACAATAAGTCTATAGTAGAATACCAGGAAGTCTCCTCTAGTCCATCGTTCATTTCCCAATCCTGAGGATTCTGGGATGGTGATGCCCACTCTGCCAGCAATTGAGAGGGGGCTTAGATCCCATGAGGCAGGTGGATGGGACTATCTTGCCCGCAGTTGTAGACTCTCTCTGTTCCTTGGGTTGGTTCTGTCCATCATCATCTCCTTGTTAGTTGTCCTGGGCCAGTCCAGGGAACTGGAGAGCAGGTGTTGCAGCTCTGCTGAGATTCAGGGCCCAGCTGGCACATGGACAGCTCTCCTTCACATCTTTAGATCTGTACCTGGTCCAGGTAATTCTCCCTCTTGTCAACAAAGTCCATGCCCCAATCACTGCCGACCAAAAGTAAGGGGGCTGGGGGGAAGCAGGGATGGAGGCAGGGAAGTGTCCAGAGTCAAGGTAGCATGTGTCCTCTGCGTGCCCTGCTTCTGGAGGGATGGTGATGTGGGGGGCAGGGAGGTGTCCATCCAACCAGGTGCACCCTGGAAGGGAGCTGGAGATCTGCAGGGACAGGGGGCAGGCATGAGCTCGGCTTCAAGTAAGCCCTTGACTTCTTTTCTGGGGCCATTTGTGCTTCCCACATTTCTCGAGAGCCTACCCTGGCCCAGGACTTGGGGGCAGGGGGAGCGGCCACCCCACCCTCAAGAGCTGACAGCCTAGCATATTTCTCCAAGGGGGAGGCTGGGACCTCGTGTCTGGTGTAGGAGGGCAGCTGGGTGGAAGGATCACAGCTCCTACAGCTTCCAATTAGAGCTTTCCGGCATCCAAAGGGTGAGCCGAGTACAGAGACAGTGTAATGCCTGCAGGATTTAAGGCAGGACCTCGGGGTTCACTGGGAAAGGACACGGTGGAGGGGCACGTCTGTGGACCCTGCTACCCTAACAAAGTGCCACAGACTGGGCAGCTGAAAACAGCCCACATTATTGTCTACAGCTCTGGAGGCCAGAGCCCGGGATCCAGGTGTCGGCTGGCACCCCTCAGACACCTGTAGGGGGGGATCTGCCCCACACCCCATTCCTGGCTTCTGGCTTCTAGCTTCTGGCACTGGCACCTTCCGAGACATTCTGTGCTGCAGATGCCACACGGTGCTTTCCCACCCATCTACCCAAATATCCTCCTCTTATAAGGCAACCGTCACGCTGAGTCAGAGCCCACCCCAGCCCAGTGGGGCCTCCTTCCAGGCATTCACATCTGCAAAGACCCTGTTTTCAGATGAGGCCCATTCACAGGCTGGGACTGAGGGCTTGAACCTGTCTACCTGGGGGGCCCAATTCAACCCAAAACACCTCGGGAGCTCACACAGGGGCGCGTGCATCGTATCCCACATGTGCAAATGCCACTCACTAACCCACTTTCCAGAGTAGCCCCTCCCTAACCGGTTTGTAGAAGTTTCTAGAAACTTTTGTTCAAATGCACACCTCTTCATGTTTATGCATAGGAGGCTTATTGCCTCACAAGAAAAGTTAGTTTCTGAAGCCAGCTCTAACTGGTTCTAGTCAGGGAACATGCTAGACCTCCGTTTTAGGGCCACACATAATTGCAACTGAGCATGGCCTGGTCAACCCCGCCTTCCCCAAACCTGACTGGCCTGCAGCACCTCACCCCACTCTTAACTACTCCCTTAAGCCTGCCTGCCCCAGATGGTATAAAACCCCAGTTGCATAATATTCCATCGTGTGAATAGACAGCTATAAGAAGAAATGAAGTCATAAAGCATATGGCAACATAGATGAACCTGGAGGACATTATGTTGAGCGAAGCAAGCCAGACACAAAAGGACAAATACTGTATGAATGCGTTACTATGAACCAAATATATTGTATAATATATTGTTTGATTCACAAAAAAAAACAACAAAAAAACAAACAAAAAACAAAACAACAACAAAAAAATTTACATGTATCCATTACATTTAATTGAGAAATGTATATATTTATTCATCTGTGTTTACTTTTTAGTTTTTAATTGCTTATGTTTTCAATTATTAAATGTACAAAATAAATTAAAAAAAAAAAAAAGAAAAGAAAAGAAAGCTGAACAAAGAATAAAGTCAAAAAAAAACAACAACAAAAAAAAAACCCAGTTGCCCGTTTAGTTCGGGGAGACTGACCTGAGGCTCACCTCCAGTCTCCCTGCTGGCCGAAAACACAATAAACTTTTCTAGAAATCCTGGTGACTCAGTATTGGTTTCTGTGCACATCAAGCAATGGACCCTCTTGGCGGTATCAAAGGCCGGGCCCGGGACCACCCAGCACCCCGAACCTGGTGGAGGTCCAGCTTGGTGGTGGCGGGAGGCTTTGGGAATCCTACCTCCTGAGTGGGCGTCAAAACTGAGGGGGAGGAGGCGCTCACTGCAAAAGATTTCACGAGACTTTTAAGAGGATGCTCACCGGCTGCCCAGCCAGGCTGCAAACACCCACCCACTGTGCTAAGTGGCAGCGTTCACCAAGATGGAGCGGATGTCTCCCACCAAACCACGGAGCAGGGCTACCCAGGCGAGAGGCTCCACCGTGGGCAGAGGGAGTCAAAAAGAAAAATTCGCCTCCAAAGGCTGAGTGCAGAGCCGGGCAGTCCAGGGGTGGTGCCCAGCGTGGGTGCGGCTGCCCAGGAGCAGTGGACGTGGCCAGAGCTCTCCTTCCTGTGGGCACGTGGAGACCGAACCTCCTGGCCCTTGGTGGACAGCGGCTCCAGGCCACCAGCACCGGTCTCCCAGCTCTGGAAAGATGCGGTGTGTGTGGTTGCAGGGGGAGCAAGGAGGGACGGGTGCCCTCCCCAGCTGACTCCAAGGGCGGCCGGGCCCAGCTGAGCTGAGCTCTGCGTGGGAAGCAGGCCCGAGAAGGCCCGGACTGCGGTGGACTTCGTGGGCCTGGAAAAATGACCACGGTGTTGAGCTGCTGAGATTTGGGCACCATTTGCTGCCCCCTTTGTTCCTGGGCTGTGGGCCAGCCAGGCTGTCAGGAGCTTGAGGCTGGGGTCAGGCAGGCCCAGCCCCCCTGGCCCCACTTCCACGCTCCAGCTGGAGGCCAGAGCAGCTGTGAAAACCGAGCGAGAAAGCATCTGCGAGAGCACCTGGGGCTTATGGACACGTGGCCACGCTGATTTGCAAAGACACCCGGGAGCACCAAGCGGGTTCAGGTTAAGTGCGTGGATTTGCAGTGGTGCCGGCAGGTGAAACTGTCAAGGTAAGTGGCAGAGCCGAGATTCAAAGTGCCCACCTGGACAACCCACTCCCTCTCTAAGACCCAATTTCCTCACCTCTGAGCTGGGGTAATAATATCTACTTTGGTACATTAGTGCAGTGCTGGCCACAAAGTAAATAAATGCTCAATAAATAATAACCTAATGAATCCTGCAAACAGCAGAAAATAACTCATGCCTGAAGAGATGAGAGAAGCTTGTTGGGATTCCCACAATGCACCAGGAGACGACGGAGAGTAAATGTGGGAACCTGGGATGAGCCCAGGGAAAAGGCAAAACCCATGCCATAGAGTCCTGGAGACGCAGAGCATGTGCCAGCTCAGGCTCTGAGCTTCCCATTAACCTGAGCAAAGAGGGAAATGCTTGCCTGGTTCCCAGCCTGCCCCTGAGGTCTGGCTGACCCTGGCCTGCGTGGGCTCCACGTAAAAGAGGAGCCAGAGCCCCACCCCATCGCTGTCCATGACACCAACTAATGTCTGAGCAGACCTCCTCTGCCTGGCCCCGACCACGTCACAGGCCGACCCTGACCTGGACTCCTGCCACAGCTCACACCCCTGGGGTCAGAATGCTGTCCCTCAAAAACTCAAGTTGTCACTTCCTCCAGTGGGCCTGCCTGGCAACCAGAGCCTCAGGCTCCCGTGTGCCGAGCAGTCCCTGGCAAGGGTCCCTTGGTCCCGCTCTGGCCCACGGCAGCCCACCCGGCCTGCCTCCCCTCCCCCAAGCAGGCGTGGTTTGCTGCAGGATCTGGGCCTGCAGACGTGGTGCCTCTTCTAAGCAGGGCTTGGTGCCAGAGGGCCTCGCACGCCTGCTTAAGTGAGTTCCTACAGGCTGGCCCCAGGGCTGGCGCTTCTCTGAGTTCAGATGAGCACATTGATTTGCAAATCATAGTCACGGGGGATGTAGGCGGGGGGGGGGGGGGGGTGGCGACCCCCAGAGCTGTCTCGTGGACACTGGAGGACGAGTCTTCATCCCTCCCCAGGTGCTGCTGAAAGCACTGAAACGTGCCCAGGCGCGGATTCTAATAGAAGGCCCTGGTCCGAGGCGCACTTCCTGGCAGTGACGCACTGGAGCACTTGCTCACCACCATCGGGGGCAGAGGCGGGAGACGCAGTGGCCCTGGGTCCCGAGCCACCGCCAAGGTGGGCTCTGCCGAAGCCGACGGAAGGCCGAGATGCTCAGGGTCATGGACTTCGCTCAACACACAGCTGAGCTCGGAAGCTGGATGGAGGGAGTGGATGGAAAGGTGTGAGAGTGACACCTTCAGATCAGTCGAGTCCAAAATGACAGTGTCAGTGTTCCCACCCGTGTCATTAAACAAGCCACTTCTCCAGGAATTAATTCACGAATGAAACAAACATCAGCACTATTAGGAAAATAGACTACAGCAGGGTATGTTGCCAAAGCTGCCCAGAAGGTGGAAGGTTTGACACGTCAAGACTAGAAAGTGCATTTAAATTCAGTGAATTACAAAAGGCCGTCGAAGGAGGTGACACCTGAAGAGCTGGAAATACCGGAGCAGATCACATCTGTCACTTGGAGGAACAAGAGGGTGTCATCCGGTGGCTGGCAGCCACATTGGCACCCTTGAATTTAAGTAGAGCAGGGCAAAGAGCTTCGTGAACCTTGGCATGTCCCCGCGCTGCTCCCGGGGCTCACTAAGGATGCGTGTCGCTTTGCGATCTCGAGCGCTGTCTGCGGCATGCCACAACACCTTCAGTCTCTGCTGGGACACTGCCTGGGTCTCTTTGGACAGAACGTTTATAGATTCTGAAGTTGATCAGGAACACATCAAAGTGAACAGATTTTGTTACGTTCCTGTTTAATGTTTGAAGAAAGCAATAGCACACCTATATTTGATTGTTACTTATAAAATATGTAAGTTCAATATCTTTGTAAAGATCCCTGATCTGACTCAATAAGACGTCCCACCACAGGGAGCTCTCACGCAAAGATCTTCTGATGAAAACGGGGGCTCTTATTGCTAGGTCCAAGAGCCCCTTGCAATTATATACTAACTTTGGTTTTGAAAATATCCTGGATCAGAGCGTCTCTTATTACGATCTTCACAGGAAGCAATAACTTCAATTATTTATTCCCTATTCCCTTGTTTACCGGAAAAGCATGTTTGGCCGGGACAAAACCAAAGCTATGGAGAGACTGCTGGTTGATGGGGAGGGCAGCAGGTGCTGCAGAGGGCTGCTCCCCCACAGAATCCTTGAACAACTAGCAAAAGCTGGTAAAGCCACCTCCCTCAAAACTCCACAAAACAACTAAAGAGGTGCAGCAACTGGGCGACTGCAGAATCAAGAAACCCCAGCCTTAGAAAGCAGTAGAAGCTCGTGGCACCCTTCCCGGCCCCACCCCAGCCCCTGCCCAGCCCCGTGTGGAGCTAAGCTGGGCTCCCGTTGTGGGTCCCTGGCCCTGCTCTGGAAGGAGCAGAGAAATCCCTATGCTAACGGCCATGCCTGAATGTTGGGGCCAATCTCTCAGGTCGCAGCCTGAGAGCCTGAACCAGGAAACTCATCTCTGGATGTAACACAGATTGTCAAGTGGCTGGAAGGTGTAGGAGAGAGGATACAGGCAGTCCCTAGATAGCTCACTAGAACTCGCCCCTGCTCAGACACGTGCCAGCAGGGTTCAGCTCTCCTCCCATGTCGTGGTCCCTGTGTTTCCTTTCTGCGAACTCTTAATGCCCCTGGGTCTTTCACACAAACACCCTGTCCCTGGTGGCCACAGGCCATTGCCTGAGTCCTTCCTGCCAGGCTCTGCAAATGACGGCCTTCCTAACTGGCTGGAACCAACATTTTGTAGAGTGTTGTATTTGTGGAAAAGTTAACAGCTAGAAGGAAGGGAAAATCCTCTTGTTTTAAAAACTATTATAATCTGGATCTTCACCAGAAGATTTTGTGTTGTATTGTGAGACATCGGTTAGGGTTTTGGTTGCATAAAACAGAATGACCCGGGATAGTGGATTTATTCAGGGGCTCCTGGAAATGGCTCGAAATTCCACAGGCTGGGGCCAACCAGGGTGGATGGGATGCCGGGAAGGGCGGGCTGTGGGGAACCTGGGAACCCTCTCCTCACTCTGTCTCCTCCACAGCCCACCTAACCAACACAGTGTTCCTGTCCTAAGCTCTGTCACCACATTAAAAGTGGAACAACCAGATGTCAGGAGATACGTGACAATACGGTAAGATCAGGTCACCACCTGTGGTGGGTTCTTTCCTAAGAAAATTGAACCTGAAAATAATTCAGCCTCCTGCTTTCACTGAAATTTATAGGAAATTCGTGGATAGAGGAACATGTTAAATGACACCACTGGGCAAATCCATGCGTTTGGGACAATCTTCAGGGTCAATGACCTGGTGTCTCCAAAGAGTCAGTGGCCTGGGTAATAAAAGGGAGAGGAGAAAAGAGACTTGAAGAGGTTTAACAACCAAATGAACATGTAGACTTGTTCGGACCCTGATTCAAACAAACCAGCTGTGAAAACACAGCTATAACTGAGGAAATTTGAATATCAACTTTGTATTAGATGGCACATTAGGTTCCTGTGGTTACCATAACTTAAAATAACTGAAATCTGTTCTCACAATTCCAGAGGCAAAAAGTCCAAAATCAAGGAGTTGGCCATGTTTCCTTCTGGAAGCTCTGAGGGAGAGTTCGCCCCATGCCTCTCCCAGCTTCTGGCGGCTGCAGGCAGTCCTTGGCACTCGCTCCCGTTTCTGTCCATTTTCACATGGACTTTCCCTCCACGTGTGTCTGTCTTCTCCTTTCATGTGTTTTATGAAGACACTCCCATTGGATTTAGGGCCCACCCCAGTCCAGGGTGATCTCATCTCGAGAGCCTTAACTTTATCACATCTGCAAAGACCCTATTTCCAAATAGCATCTCCTTCACAGGGGCCGAGGCTTAGGGCTTGGACATATCTTTTGGGGGCCACGATTCAGCCCAGTGCAGATGGCATGAAGGTGTCTTGTTAATTTGGCTGGGAATGGCAGTGGAATGGGGCAAAGGCCCCATCGGTGAAAGAAGCAGGCCAAAGCGTTCTACAGGGACAACAAGATGTTGGGGACTTAATGTATTTTAGAAAAAAGTGGGTAAGGGGAATAAATGAAAAAGATTAACAAAATATTGAAAAATTTTGAAGCTGGATGATGGATACATCACCTTATTTGCTCTATTTTGTAAATATTTAAAACTTTCTCTAATGGAAAACAGGGAAAAAACTGTCATGTGTTTCTTAAACAACAAGCATTCTAATTTATAAGGAATTCCATTTTTAACACCTAATTATCTTTTTGCACTAAATTACTAAGTAGTAGATGAAAACATCCTATTATCCAAGCACGAGGATTTTGGTAGGAGAATCATTTTACCTCAACTTCGTGCCCCTTCTTTTCACTGCTTAGAGTGAAATGGAAACTTCCCCGGCACAGAAGACATTTGAAGTTTGAAGGAGCCAAGCAGCCTCTGCTTCAGGTGTCAAGCCTCACTCCAAGGTGAGCAGGTGCCAGCAAAGCCACTCAGGCCATCCCTGCCCTGTCCCCACCTGTCCCCTCAAACCCACCTCTCCAGCGGGAGCTGCCTGGGCCTCAGTCTGGAAGCTAGTGGAAAGTCTTCATTTAAGATGGGGAAACCGAGTCCCAGGGAGGTGTGCCGACTCACCAAAACTGGAGATTTTGCGCAGAATGTGGGCGAAGCAGGGGCCAGCTTGTGGCCAGCCTCGGACAGACTGTCAGCCTCGGGGCAGGCGCGGCCGTCGGGAGCTCGGACCTCCAGGGCCCAGGGGATCGGCTGGCTCGGAGCGTGGACCTGGAGCCCCCCGGTGAGACGGGGCAGGGGCCAAGCTCAGCAAGGTCCTCTGCGCTCCGCGTCTTGCATCCCCGCAGCTCCCGGCTCCGAGCTGGAAGAGGAGGCTGCCCAGCAGAGCGGGCACATGGCCTCGCGGGGGAGCTCCCGCAGCCTGGCAGACGCCAGTGCTCCCGGGAGAACATGCAGAGCGGGTGCACGTCCAAGAATCGGAGCCTCGTGCAGGAAGAGCTGGCCAGGAGCCTGAGGGACTCACGTTCGGGCTCTCGTGTTCTGCCCACGTGGCCGAGGGCCGTGGCCACTGGAAGCCCCTGGAGCTTCCACCCACCGATGGCCAGCCTGGGCCTGCAGCCTCGGCACGGTCACTTCACGACAGCTGGGTGCCTTGACGCGGGTCCTCCTGGGCTCAGAGAGGGAGGGAGGGCAGGAAGCGTCTCCGTGCCAGCCATCCTGGCCTCACTCGCTGCTCTACAACAGTCCAGAAGGAGGGGGACAGACACACCCTGCAATGGTCCTGGGTCTCGGGGGCTTCAGGGAGGGCAGCCCGAGTGAGCTTACCAGGCTCGGACGGGCCTCGGGCCAAGGAGAACACCTGCTCCAGGAGGGGCGGAGCCTGTGGTGCCAGGCGGGGAGCAGGGGAGGGCCTGGGGCCCGGGGGGTCCAGGCCAGTCCTTTCGCCCAGGATCAGCTCCTCTCCTTGCCCTGAAGTGCCCCAGCCCGGGGACCCGAGCTTCCATGCCGGCCACCGGGCCGTCTCTGACTTAAGGTCAAGATTCGCGGTGGCAGCGAGGCGGCCAGCGGCCCTGGGCCAGCCCCACACCTCCCCATGCGCCAGGTGGGATTCGCGACCTCAGCCCGGCACCAGGCACGGCGGTGAGAGCCAGGTCACGCCTTGGCTCAGCCCCATGGGGTCCCACCCTGTGCGGACTGGACGCATCCCGAGGAGACCAGCGCTGCCCGGCTTTGACACCAGGTTAAATGGGGAAAGAGCGGCCCTGGCAGCGAGCGGCACGGAGCACCTGCAGGGAAGGGCCAGAGGCAAAGGCAACCAAGCGGCGGCATGATGGCTTAGGCTTGTACAATTTTGGGGCACTTTCCTCCGTTTTCCAAATACTCTACAATTTGGATATTATTTTTGTAACAAAAATACAAGCAGACCTCATTTTATTGCGCTTCACTTTATTGTGCTTTGCAGGTACCGTGTTTTTCACAAATTGAAGGTTTGTGGCAACCCTGCATCGAGCAAGTCTGCCGGCACCGATTTCCGGCAGCATGTGCTCCCCCCGTGTCTGCGGCACGTTTTGGTCCTCCTCGCACTCTGCCACATCATCATGCCTGCTGCGGGGACCTGTGACCAGCGAGCTCTGAGGTGACGACTGTAACTGTTTCGGGGCGCCGGGCACCGCTCCCACGTGAGATGGTGAACTTAACTGGTAAACGCTGTGTGCTCTGACTGCTCCCCCGGCCAGCCGTGCCCCCTCCCCCCCCCCGGCCCCCCTATTCCCTGAGACGCAGGAGACTTGACATCAGCCCAATTCACAGCCCTAAATGGCCTCTAAGTGTTCAAGGGAAAGGAAGAGCCACACGTCACTCGCTGTAAATCAAAAGCTAGAAATCAATCAGCTCGCTGAGGACGGCGCGTGGGAAGCTGAGACAGGCCTACAGACGGGCCTCTGTGCCAAACGGCTAGCCAAGTTGTGAACGCAAAGGAGAGCTCTTGAAGGCAGTTAAAAGTGCTCCTCCAGTGAGCACGGGAATGATAAGAAAGCGAAACAGCCTTATCGCTGATATGGAGAAAGCTTTAGTGGAATGGACAGAAGATCAAACCAGCCACCACATTCCTTAAGCCAAAGCCGAAACCAGAACAAGGCTCTAACTTCAATTCCATGAAGGCTGAGAGGTGAGGAGGCTGCAGGAGAAAAGTGTGAAGCTAGCAGGGGCTGGTGCCTGAGGCTGAAGGAAAGAAGCCGACTCCATAACATCAGAACACACGGTGGAGCAGCAGGTGCTGAGGTGGAAGCTGCAGCGAGTGATCCAGGAGATCTAGCCAAGATCACGGATGAAGGTGGCTGCACCAAACAGCAGGTTCTCAGCGTAGCAGGAACAGCCTTCCACGGGAAGAAGATGCCCCTGGGACATTCCTGGCGGAGAGGAGATCCAAAGCCTCCGTGAAAGCCTTCTCCAAAGTTCTTCACACTCTGGTGCTGCCTGAAACTGGGGTCCAGAAGCAGCACGGCACTGGCTCACCCCAGCATTTTCCTCCTCGTGAGCCGGGCAGCTCAGAATACAGTAAAGCGGGAGTATGGGAGAGTGCGCCAGGGCTAGTGCGGCCCTGTGAGGCCGAGCTTACACTAAGTCCGCGTCTGCATGGGGGGACACGCTGGAGACCCCCTTCTTACTCTTCTGTGCTCTTGTTCCGAGGATGGGGCGCCTGGGTTTCCTGGGCGGCCACAGGCTGGGCGGCTTCAAACAGCAGGAACTCATCCTCTCCCCACTCTGGTGGGCAGAAGCAGGGAGCCCGGGCCAGGGCAGGGTGGGGCCCCCCTGGGCCCTGGGGACGGGTCACCGCACGCCCCTGCCCTGGCCCCCAGCGCTGGCGGCCATCCCCGCGCTCCTTGGCTGCCTCTCCTGCCTTCTCAGAAGACCCCAGTCGTGCTGGATGACGGGCCCACCCTCTCCAGTGGGGGCTCCTGGTAACGTGCACCTTCCCCCTGGAACAAGCTATTTCTGAGCAAGGCCACATTCCGACATGCGGGGAGATGGGGGGGGGGCGTAGTGAGCAGTCTGTGAGGCCGCAGGGGCACCGCCGCCAGGGGCCAGGCTGTCTCCCACCCTGAACTAAGTCACTCGCAACTGCGCCCAGACCCAGCGGGCGCAGGGAGGAGTCCCTGGAAACAGGCCGAGTCAGGTTCGCCAGATGCAGGTTTGACTCAGTTTAACCCAAACGGAAGAGACAGTGAGCCCAGCGGACACCGGTCGAGCTTGGTCATTTCATTCACCACACACCTTTGAGGCTGGTCTCACAAGGCCTGTTTGCAGGAAACCCAGAGCTCGCACGGGAGGTGGGCAATGGTGGAATTCAAAGGCAAGGCAGTGAAAGTCCTCCCACATCCCTCCCATAGATGCTTTAGGCTATTCTGTGTGCACTTTTCCTTCCAAATAAATTTGGTAATTGCCTTTTCTATTTCTGTAAAGTCACTTGTTGGCATTTTTATTGGTATTGCATTGGATCTATAAATCATTTTGGGTAGGATTGACATCTTCACGATAAAACCTGGGACGTCGTATGTGGGAGGCAGGAGCTCAACGATTGTACTACATCTGCTTCCTCTTCACGATATTTAGACTTCCAATCCATGAACATGGAATGTCTTTCTATTTGTTTAGGTCTTCTTTGATTTCTTCCAGGATTGTTTTGTAGCTTTCTGAATATAAGTCCTGTACATTTTTGGTTAAATTGATTCCTAGGTATTTGAGGCTTTTTGTTGCTATTGTAAATGGAATTTTTTCCCCTGATTCCTTCTTCAGATTGTTCAATATTAGTGTGCAGAAGCATTACTGATTTTTGTGTGTTGATTGTTATCCTGCTACATTGGTGAACTCATTTATTAGCTCAAGTAGCTTTGTCGTAGACATTTCAGATTTTTCTAAATATAAGATCGTGTCATCTGCAAATATTGAGAGTTTTACTTCCTCTTTTTCTATCTGGATGCCTTTTTTTCCCTTGTCTAATTCACTAGCTAGAACTTTTAGCACAATATTGAATAACAGTGGTGACAGTGGGCATCCTTGTCTTGTTTCTGATCTTAGAGAGAAAGCTTTCAACCTTCCCCCTCTGAGTATGATGTTGGCTGTGGGTTTTTCATATATGCCCTTTATCACATTGAGAAATTTTTCTTCTATTCCTAACTTTTGAAGTTTTTTTTTTTTTTTAAATCAAGAAAGGATGCTGGATTTTGTAGAATGCCTTTTCTCTAATGATTGAGATGATCATGAGGTTTTTTTCCTTCAATTTGCTAATGTGGTGTACTACACTATTTGATTATCTTTCGTTGAGCTACCCTTGCATACCAAGAATAAATCCCACTTGGTCATGGTGTATAATTCTTTTGATATGCTGTTGGATTCTATTTGCAAGTATTTTCTTGAGAATTTTTGCATCTATATTCATTACAGAGATTGGGCTGTAATTTTCTTTGCTTGTAGTATCTTTATCTGGTTTTGGTATTCGGGTGGTATTGGCTTCATGAAATGTATTGGGTAATTTTCCTTCCTCTTCAATTTTTTGGAAGAGTTTAAACAGGGTTGGTGTTACGTCTTCTTGAAATGCATGGTAGAATTCAACTGTGAAGCCATCTGGTCTGGAATTTTCTTTGTTGGGAGATTTTTGATGACTGATTCAATCTCTTTAAATGTGATTGGTTTGTTGAGTTCCTGTATTTCTTGTAGAGTCAATGTAGGTTGTTTGTGCATTTCTAGGAATTTTTCCATTTCTTCTAGGCTATCTGATATGTTGGCATACAGTTTCTCATAATATCCTATTATGATCCTTTTTATTTCTGTGGGGTCAGTCGTAAATTCCACCCCCACCCCTTTCATTTCTGATTGTATTTATTTGCATCTTCTCTCTTTTTTTCTTTGTTAGTCTAGCTAAGGGTTTGTCAATTTTATTGATCTTTTCACAGAACCAGGTTTTGGTTCTGTTGATTTTCTCCATTGTTTTTTGTTTTGTATTTCTGCTCTAATCTTTATTATTTCTTTCCTTCTACTTGCTTTGAGTTTGGTTGGCTGTTCTTTTTCTAGTTTCTCCAGTTGTTCATTTATCTTTTTTTTTTTTTTAAAGATTTTATTTATTTATTCATTTATCCCCCCCTTGCTGCTTGTGCTCGCTGGGTCAGCTAACCACATCGTGCGGGCGGGCTTGCCTTCACCAGGAGGCCCCGGGAACCGAACCCGGGGCCTCCCATATGGTAAACGGGAGCCCTACTGATTGAGCCACAGCCGCTTCCCTTCATTTATCTTTGATTTTAGCTCTTTCTTCTTTTTTAATATAGGCGTTTAGGGCTTCACATTTCCTTCACAGCACTGCCTTCGCTGTATCCCATAAGTTTTGATAAGTTGTGTTCTCATTTTCATTCATCTCAATATATTTTTACTAAGAACTCTTACAATTTCTTCTGTGACCTACTGATTGTTTAGGAGTGTGTTTTTCAGCCTCCACACATTTGCAACTTTCCCCCTTTCCTATGACTGATTTCCAGTTTCATTCCATTATGATCTGAGAAGGTGCTTTGTATAATTTCAATCTTTTTTATATAAATTAAGCCTGTACTGTGACCCAACATGTGGTCTATCCTGGAGAAAGATCCATGAACTCCTGAGAAGAATGCGTAACCTACTGATCTGGGATGCACCATTCTGTATATGTCTGTTAGGTCTAGGTCATTTATCATCTTCTTCAATTCCCTGTTTCCTTGTTGAACTGTCTAGTTGTTCTATCTAGTGATGTGAGTGGTGTGTTGAAGTCTCCAACTATTATTGTAGAGCTATTTCTCCCTTCAGTTTTGCCAGAGTTTGTATCATGTGTTTTGGGGCACCCTGGTTAGGTGTATAGATATTTATGACTGTTAGTTCTTCTTGATGGATTATTCCTTTTATTAATACATAATGGCCTTCTCTATCTATAAATTTTTTGCATTTAAAGTCTGTTTTGTCCAATATTGGTATAGCTCCCCCTGCTCTTTGTTGGTTACTGTTTGTGTGGAGTATCTTTTTTCCAACCTTTCACTTTCACCTGGTTTGTATCCCTGGGTCTAAGTTAAGTCTCTTATAGGCAGCATATGGATGGCTCATGTTTGTCTAATCCATTCTGTCAGCCTGTATCTTTTGATTGGGGAGTTTATTCATTTACATTCAGTGATATTACTGTAAATGCACTATTTATTTCTACCATTTTATTCTTTGGTTTTCATAAGTCATATCTTATTTTTATCTGTCTTTTTTCTCTTTTGGCCTTTCTGCTAGTCTTGCCTTCTACATTCTCCTCCAAGCCTCTCTCTCCTGCCTTTTTCTTTCAGGTTTTAAGTCTCCCTTTAATACTTCCTGCAAATGTGGATACTTTTTAAATGTACTCTCTTAGTTTCTGTTTATTTGTAAAAATTTTAAACTTACCTTCATATTTGAAGGACAATTTTGCTGGATAAAGAATTCACAGCTGGCAATTTTTCTCTTTCAGTATCCTAATTATATCATACCACTATCTTCTCACCTCCATAGTTTCTGATGAGAAATTCACACTAAGTCTTATTGGGTGTCCCTTATATGTGATGGTTTGCTTCTCTCTTGCTGCTCTCAGAATTTTCTCTTCATCTTTGATGTCTGACATTCTGAGTAGTATGTGTCTTGGAGTGGGTCTATTTGGATTTATTCTGATTGTGGTATGCTATGCTTCTTGCACATGTAAATTCATTTCTTCCAAGAGAGTTGGGAAATTTTCAGCCATTATTTCCTCAAATACTCTTTCTGTCCCTTTTCCCTTCTCTTCTCCTTCTGGAACTCCCATGTCATGTATTTTGTTTCACTTCATGTTATCACTCAACTCCCTGAGCCCCTGCTCAATTTTTTCCATTCTTTTCTCTCTCTGTTGTTCTTTCTCTTCAGTTTCAGCTATTGTGTCTTCTGCATCCTTTATTCTTTCTTCTATTATTTTGAGTCTGCTTTTGTATGCTTCTAATGTGTTTTTTTTTTTTTTTAAGATTTTATTTATTTATTCATTTATTCCCCCCCCCTTGCTGCTTGTGCTCGCTGGGTCAGCTAACCACGCCATGCGGGCGGGCTTGCCTTCACCAGGAGGCCCCGGGAACCGAACCCGGGGCCTCCCATATGGTAAACGGGAGCCCTACTGATTGAGCCACAGCCGCTTCCCTCTAATGTGTTTTTGATCTCAGCTATCATGTCTTTAATTCCTGTGAACTCTGTTACTTTTCTATTCAGGTTTGCAAATTCTTCTTTGTGCTCGCTCAGTGTCTTCTCCTTCTCCTTCTTCTTTTAAGAGGTACCAGGAATTGAACCTGGGACCTTGTATGTGGGAGGCAGACACTCAAATTTTGAGCTACATCTGCTCCCCTCAGTGTCTTCTTGATGTCCTTTCTCTTTAGCCATAGAGTCTTTCAACTCATTAATTTGATTTTGGAGATTTGTATGAACCTTGTTGATTCGTTGTCTCAAATCGTGTGTCTAATCTGGGGCTCTGATATATTCCTTTGCTTGGGCCATTTCCTCCATTTTCTTAGTTTGGCTTGTAATTTTTTGCTAATGTCTAGGCCTCTGATTATGACGGTGAGTTTACTCTGATTCTCAATTTCTCTCTCTTTCAGAGGGATTTAGTGGTGGGAGGCTGTATGTTACTGTCTTTCTTTGATTCTTGTTTCAACCTGTTCTAGGTCTTTAGGACTGTCCTTGTTAGTTGCTCAAATCTGAGCCACAGACCCAGTGATGGATTGCAGACCCACTTCCAAGGGCTTTGGGGAGGGATGCTGTAAAGACCAGGGAAAGCCTCTCTTACTTATTTACCTTTTTTTCCTTGCTTGCACTTCCTCGGTCATCCAGTAGATGGCAGTCTTCAGCAGGCGTCCCAGCTCAAACCCCGATGGAATGTTTGCGGCAACACCAACGGCAACAGTGTGACAGGGATCCTGCCTCAGGACAGCGCGGAGCCTCGCAGACCAGACTTTCCCAGCGGCAGTTCTCCAGCCTTTGCTTGTAGTCCCCCCAGCCCTTTTCCTGGGTAGGAAACAATTCCTCTCCCCTCCGTGTCCTCAACAACCAGTGCCGGTCAGCAGAGAGGGGGCTTGGGAGGGTCAGTTCTCTGTAGTCCCGAGCTGGCTCCCAGGGCAAACCGGTGGCGCGGCCCCACCCTGCCTGCAAGGGCTCCGGGGACGCAGCAGACCACGCCTGTGGGCCAGAGGCCGAGTCAGCCTTAGGCTGCGTCCTGGAGAAGTGGACCTTGTGGCCCCCTCTGTCCACAGCCACCAGCCAGAAGCCAGAGAATGCAAAGCTGTATGCTCAGAGGGTGGGGAAGGGTGCCAATGCCTGCAGCTGCAGCTTCTACTCATGGCCTTTCCGTAGAGATTATTTTCCTGTGTCCCTCCTTTTTCCGCGTGGTGTCCAGCCTTCCCCTGGTGTCCTAAACCTTAGAACAGTTATTCTAGACGGTGTCTGCCTGCCCTCTAGCTATTTTTCTGGGAGAGAAGTGAGCCCCATGTCTCTAATCCACCATCTTCCTGGAAGTTCTCCATAGAGTTTTTTTTTTAGTGGTTATTTTAGATATTAAAATATACATGTATACCTTAAATTGTCTACTGGTAAAAACATTTTTCCATCTTGAGGATAAGGTAGAAATTTTATTTCCATTTTTATCGCATTACCCTAATGATTTTTAAATATTATCATCTTCAGTATTTCCTCTATATACAATGAGCAACATATATAACATTATAGTTTTCACTTCAACCATCAAGTATAATTTTGAAAACTCATGAATGGAAGTATAGACTGTTTTATTTAACTCTATTTTTATCTATTTCGCTGTTCTTGCTTCCTTCTTGAAGTCCTGTTCTGCCTTCTGTCATCACTTTCTTTCTATTTGGAGAATGTCTTTTAAGAGTAGGTCTGATGATGACAAATTCCCTTAGTTTCCTTCATCTAAGAATTCTTTTATTTCTGCTTCATTCCTAAAGGATATTTTCACTGAATATAGAATTTGGGATTGGTAGTTTCTCTTTAGGAAAATGTCAAGCCAATTCTTTCTGGCCTCCATGGTTTCAGATGGGAAATTTGCTATAGTTTCAGACATTTTTCCCTCCAGGTAACACCTAGTTTCACCAACAGGGGTAATTTAATTTGAGTGTTAAAAAGAGATATTTTACCAAATTGGTGAAAACACACAATTATGAAGGAGGCACTAGGCTTCTCTGTAATTTGCATGGGTTTCTTAGGAGTGATTGATAGTAAAAGATGAGTGTAATTATTCAACATTATTTATTACCAGCATATTGTGGATATAATATAGTCTATTTACTCTCAAACCTTGAGACCCTTAAAATAAAGCATGCATATAAACAGTCTAATATAAACAGTTCCCCTATGGCATGGGCAAGCCCCGGTGACACAGTCATTCAGTGTCCTGAGAACTGTCCCTGCCTGGCCGGAGTCCAAGCACGGCCAGGTCCCTAGGGGAGTCTGGCAGCAGTTTCCCTTGGGGCCTCAGAGGCTTGGCTCTTGGTTTCGTTGCTCTCCTCAGGTTGCTGGTACATCGTTTCGGCAAGTTCATGAAGGCCGTCAGGCTCTAGGGTCCTTAAGCCCACCCTGGCGATACTGGTTGCTCCTTGGTTTGCGACCCTTTAGCAATGAGGATGCCTTCTCCTCGGAGTCCCTCCTTCCCCGGCGGCTCCAGTACAGGCTCGGCCGGCAGGGGTCCCAGCCACAGTCTCTGGGATGCCTGGGATGGAGGAGCCTGGAGGAAGAGTGGAGGGTTTTACAGGCAATAGGAAAAAAGGTCAGGGGTACGGCTTGTGGGACTTGCCCCTTCCCAACCCCGCCTCACAAGCCCCAAAGCAGCTCAAATGACAGCTCTTTGCCCCCCAGATGTGGACGATGGCACCCTCTGGCTGCACCCCTCCAGGGGCCTGCCTGCTGCCAGGTTTCCGGTGGCTCTGCATCTGCCCTCCCGCGGGCTGGAGGACACGTTGCCTCCTGGTATCCATTGGCCACAGGTGCGCAGGGCTCAAGTCGGGCCCCCAAGGAGTCACTACATCTGCCCTCACACGGTGGTGGGCACAGCCCTGGCACTGGGGTGGCAGATTGTGGGGTGGCCTAGAGGAGACGCTCCCTGCTTACAGGGCCTTTGCTTGGGGAGTGCGCTGGCTCTCCTTGCTGCCTCCTGGGAACCTGGTGCCAATCACCCTCCTTCCCTCCTTTGCAAGGTGTGGGGTCAGAAACCCTCTCAGCTGTGGGAACACAGCAGCAGGGGCAGGGCTGATTCTCAGCCCTCTGGAGGCTCCAGGACCCTTCCGCCTCCCTCGCTGTCTGCCTCCTGCAGACATTCAAGCACATGCTCCTGGAACCCCAGCTGTCCTAACGACCTTCACAGGGGCTGAGGAAGCCCGAAGGCCCAGGCACCTCACAGGCACCTGGGTTTTCCCTCCCCTGACAACCTCCTTTCAGGAGGGGCCATGGAACCCCGCCTCGAGAGCGAGCTCTGGTGTGGAATAAAGTCTCGTTTGTGCAGCCCTCCTGGGTGGTGACCCATGGGCACTCCTCTCTGCCTGGGGTCCACCGGGGTCCAACTGGGGTCCACTGGGGTCCCCCGGGGTTCACAGGGGTCCCCCGGCATCCACCCGGGGTCCACGGGGGTCCACTGGGCTCCACCGGAGTCCAGAGCTGCCTCGAGCTGCATGTCCTGCTGTGTGGGCTGGTCTGAGCCTCCTGGCACGTGGTTTTCAAGTCACTCAAAGATAACGGGCATCTTCAGAGCAGAAGTGGGGTCTGGGCAGAAGGCACCCCAGACGTCCAGCAAGAAGTTAGGGTGAACTCTTAAGAGCAAAGGCTTATAATGGTGGGAGAAACGGAGTGGCAGGCAAGGAGAGAAGGAAGGCGGGTGGGCCGCTTGCTGGCAGCCCCTCTTGAAGCAGGCCTTCCCCTTCATCTTCCTCTCTCCAGCTGATCTCGCTGCGTCTCAGGTGTGTGATGGGAGAGGCCTGACCTTCGGGGGGTCGTTGCGTGGTCCAGTGGCAGCTCTGCCCAGATGAGGCCCACGGGCCCAGCCCGCAGCTCTGGGCTGCACTTTCCTGTGGAATTCTGGGTGTGCAGAGAAAACACTGCTGTGATTGCCACCCCCCCCCCCAATTACTCTCTCCAGGTACCCGGCCTTTCTCAGGATCTTTGAGGAAAAACAGAGAAGTGCCCTTGCCTGCTGGAGCCCCCCAGGGACTGCTTGAGCGATAAAAGGACTTGGCCAAGACCGGCGGCCTCAAATGATCCCCCTTCTCCTAGGGCGCAGGGCCTGTGCGCCTTGGAGCGATTCCATATTCAGTAAGACTAAGACGGTGGCTGTGGGTCGAGGCTGCAGAAGAAACGCCTCCATCACCCTCACCACTAAGGAGCTGGGGGTCCTTCTCTTGCAAGGCTTATTTCCCTTACTTTCACTTCAGAATAGCTTCCTCCCGGAAACCGTGCAGGGTACTTGGAGACTCGCCTAGGGGAAAGCGAAGGAGACCTCAACTCCTTTTGGCAAATGCGGATTCTATTTAGGGACTCCTGGTCTCAATTTATAGCTCAGGAGAGAACACGTTAAAAATAGCCTGCAGCGCCAGCCCAGGCTGGATGTGTCTTCAGAAGCCTTTTGATTTTTCTCTCCCTTTGATGCTTGCCTCCCTTGACTCTCAGCTTCCAGATTCTTCCACAGGTATTGGACTGAGGTGCATGCGCTTCTGGTGGCCGAGCTTGCGTGAGCCAAACCATTGTCTGACTCCTCTCTTCTAGGGGAATGGGGTCTCCTTTCACAGGACGGGGGTGGCCGAGCCCCAGCATGTCTGACAGCAGCCACGACCTCAGGGGCCACGAGCCGGGGGGGGCAGCCTCCATGCTTCACCATGGGCCTGCGCCTGCAGCCCTCACCACGAGAGCCGTCTCCTGTCAACATCTCTTTCCAAACGGCGTGAGGATTAAGAGACTGTATTAAAAAAAATGTTTGTGGGGAAGAGGGAAGTTTGGAGAGAGAGGCTGCAGGGGGAGGGATCTTTCTGAGAACCAAGTCAAATTGGGAATTGTTTGGGGTTGCTGGACAGAGTTTCTTCAATGCCGCTGTCTCTAGAAAGGCTCTGGAGGTCCGGAGGGATCGTTTGGGAGCAGTGAGGAGAAATCCGAAAGCACCCGCGGCCCCAGTGCGGGTGGAAACCCCGCTGGCCCTTTGGTGAACTTGAGCTTGTATGGTCCCTAAGACTGCACTCAGCTAAGACCACATTCATTTATTCACTCATTTGCTCAATCAATATTGCAGGCTTGTTGGCATCAGAAACTGTTCTGGATGCTGGAAAGAGAGTGGGGAACAGAATTGGGGGAATGCACCTGCCCTCCTGGAAGGAGGGGACAGAAGTGGCATATCAAATGGAGCTAAGTGCTGTGGAGAAAGGGCTGGTGGGATGGGGGGCAGCATGGGGGAGGGGCTGGTTTTAAGGAGGTGCTGGAGGAGGCCCCACTGCAGGTGACACCTGGGGGGCTGGGGAGAGGCAGGCCTGCGAGAGGAGAGGACCCCAGGGGGATGTGCCACCTAGAGGTGACCCCATCCTTGTCCCCGGAGTGGACTCTGCCTTTTCCGTGTCCCAGCTGTCCCAGCCGTGCCGGGATCTGGGCGCAGGGGCTCCTCCCCTGCAGGTGGGGCTGAGCCTGTCTCTGGCCAGGTATTGTCCCAGTCACAGGTGCCTGTCTCTGATCTCCACCGAGAGAAATTCGGCTTCCCCGCCCTGGGTCCCTGGCTCGTTTCTCCCTACTCCAGGAGAGTGAGCGGGTCGGGGGTACCCAGCCTCCACGTGCCCTCATACGGTCAGAATCACCCCGCGCCCTTCCTGCCCGCCTTCTCTGCGTGTCCCAGTCACGGTAAACCGGGAGCAGGTGAGGAGCCTGCAGGACAGGTGGAGGCCGGCTGGGGGGCGGGATCCAGAGGCTGGCCCGGGGTCAGCGCGGCCCCTCCCACTCTGAGCCCAGTTTCCGTACCCCTCCCCCCGCCCCTGAGCCTGGCCTGGGAAGAAGCGGCATCAACCGTCCAGAGCTGGCCTCGGGGGCAGTGGAGCCCAGGGGCGCCCCGCGTTTCCAGGGAGCTGCTGCTGCTTGGGGGAGGGAGGAGAGTCTGGAAAACTCCTCTGGGAGCTCAGTGCTTTGTCGCCTGCCTCAGGTGCCTGCCCCAGGAGACGGATGGGTCCGCCAGGGCCACCCGGTGACTGGAGGAGGGCTCAGCCGAGGGTCAGCCCAGTCCAGAGGCCGAGGCGGGTGTTGAGTGTAGCCCCAGCAGGGCGCCCGGCAAGCCTGCACCCAGAGGACCAGCACCCTGAGTGTGAGGCGGGGGCGGGGCTGGGGAGGGGGAGGGGCGGGGGCTGGGGGCGGGGCAGGGAATGGGGCCGGGCAGGTGCGTCCGCCCCACCCACGCCCTTCGGAGGCTCCAGGGCCTGCTCAGCTTTACGCGTCGCAGCCTCTCACTCGCGGGGCCGGGGCGCCCCGTGGAAGCTCGCCCATGTGTTTCCTTCCCGTGCTTTTGTGGCATTCGACCCCATGCAAAGGGACAAGCGGGATCTGTCCGTGGAGCCTCTTCGAAGGGTCGGGGTTGCACGTGCCCAGAGCAGAAGTGGGAGGAGCCCCCGCGTTCAGGCGCAAGGGGCCGGCCGCCCTTTCCTGCTGGCGGTAAGGAGTAAACGCATCCAGAACATTCCGGGTCTCCCCTCCTCCCTTCCGCCGCGTCCCGGCCACTGTCGCTGGATTGCGGCCACCTGCGCCCCCACTGCGCTGCAGCCCTGAGCTCGTCGTCAAAACAAATCGGGACGTGGCTCCTCGCGTGACTGCTCCCCGGGCCCCCACGGCACCAGCAAGGCTGCAGACCCCTCGTCCTGTCCTGTCCAGCCTGCCCTGCCCCCGTCCACCCCCCCCCCCCCGACCTCTCCCACCCTCCCTCCCTCCCTCTGGGAGGGGCGCGGGGCGGGGGCAGCGCCCTGGCCCTTCCCGGATGCTCGGCCTCCTGCTGCCCACCTGGCTGCCTGCAGGAGCTTCCTGTCCACTCCTCTGACCGCCTGAGGAGCCAGGCCTGGGGTCTGAGGGTGGACCCGGCTGCAAGGCGTTGCCTCTTCTGACCGCAGACCCCCTGGGCTGTCTGGCTGTAGACCCGGCCTCAATCCACTGCCCGGTCTGACTGTCCTCACGACCCTGGTTACACTGTGACCTGACCTTGCTCCGGAGTCCTGTTTCCTCTCTGGGCATCGTGTCCACCCCGCGTGCCCCTGAACTGCACGGTGCCACGGCGAAGCCATCACTCGGTGGGCTTCGTGTGTGTCTGGGCATCAAGTTCTAATTTGGCCCCACCATTGCCGACAGGGCCAGCGATGCCCGTCCTCGCCTTTGGCTGGGAGCACAGCTGAAAACAGGGCGGTTGGTTCTAAAATAACCCCAGATTTCTTCAGATGAAAGCCTTGAGTCCTCACTAGAGGTCGAAGGCTGGGATTGTCACAGGGACAGCGTTTCCAGAAACTGTGATAAGTGAGGATTTCAAAACTCAGGGAGAAAGTGAAAACTGGAAAGCAGCAGAGCGCTGGGGAAGTTGGAGAATTTTAGGACAACATTACCAAGGTCAAAGCAAGGCTATCAGTGCTTCCAGCTTGGGAGGGCAGCAGAGGCTCCTGCCAGGGCCCTGGGCCCCGGTTCCTGTCGTCAGGGGAGACCTGGACGGACAGAGGCTCAACAAACAGACCAAGAGCCTTGGAGGAAGACTGGCTGCTACCCCAACAAGCGCCACGGCTGGGCAGCCGGCTTCGTTCCCGGCTCCCTCGGTTCAGGGCCTTTGGCTTTCTTGACATCCGTGGTCTCTCGTTCTGCTCCAAGATGGACATAGGCACAGTGATAAGTGCTCTGAACTTTCCGGAAGCAGGACCCACACTGGCCCGTCCACCTCCTCAGGCCTCTCTGTCACGGGTGGGAGCCCATTTCTGCTCTTGGGGTTGGCTCAGGACAAGGAGCCGTTCATAACCTCGGGACAAAGTCCAGACCTCAACTCCAACGTGCTGGTGCAGGGAGAAGCATTTCTGGAAGTGCTGGCGAGACCCCCCTTCCCAGCAGCCCCCACCAAGACAGAGAGAAATAGGCCCCAGAATGCAAAACAAGCTCTGCGGCGGACAGATGGGGCTGGGGAGGGGGTGATGCTGCTGTGGGGATGGCGGGTGGGTGACGCCTAGAAAACGGGGTCTGGGCGGCTCCGTCCTGCTGCGAGGTGGGCTTGTCTTCGTTTACTGTGCGCGCTGCTCCGTCTTGCTCTTCGCACACGCAGGCGGCAGCGCTGGTCCTGGACTGAGCTCGGCCACGGCGGGCAGACTTCCCCAGGCTTGGGCGGTGGGCGCCTGCGTGAGTGGGCCCACGTGAACTCGGTTTCTTCTGTTTTCCTGGGTACTACGTAAAAGCTGCTCGGGTCTTGCCAAGCCCCGGGCATCGTGCTATTCTGACACGTGAAGTCCACTTGCGTCCTCGTCTAGGGACGATGCAGAAGATAACATGCGAGTAAAAACGTCCTCTTTGCGTAACAGAAGGTGCGAGGGGGTGGTGCTTCTCCCACCTGCCCACCCTCGTCCCCACGGGGATGGGGGCTGCTGAGCTGGCCGCTCAGGACCTGGCGCAGCTGACACGGCCGCCTGCAGGGAGGGGCAGGGGACAAACTTCCACCAGCCTGAGCAGGTCTGGTTTTCGACAGGGCCGCTGTGTGGCCGTGGCCGAATCAGTGGGCCTCACAGGCTCTCTCGCTTTCTCTCTGCCTGACGTTGGGAAACAGGTTCACCCCTTAAGATGGATCACCTGTTTTTTGGGCATCTCATGGGGCAGAAGGCAGGGAAGCCTCGTGGAGACAGTGGCCTCCTGCCAAGCCGGGCACGGAGGGGCATATGAGCTGCTTTTGTTTGTTTTTGGAAAACTGCATAGAACAACCTTTGTATCTCTTCCACCCTCGTCCGCAGATGTAGAAATCTGGCTCCCCCTCGGGACTCGGGGGTGTCCGGCCGCTGGGCAGCCGAGGGAGCCCCACCTGCAAGCCCCTCAGCGCCTCGGTTGTGGGGCCTTCCTGGGTGGGGGTGTGGATGAGGCCCCCACAGGCCCTGGGCTCACTCTGCTCCCAGACCCGTGAGCTTGGAGGGGTGCAGTGGCCAGGGTTGTGGTCGATGGTGCCCCCCCAAAACAGATATGTCCACATCCTGGTCCCCAGAAGCTGCGGGCATGACCTAATTTGGAAAAGGGCGCTGCAGCAGTGCTTGAAGGTGTGGGGATGAGCTCGTTTGGGCATCTGGGTGGCCTAGACTCAGTGACACGTGGCCTCATAGGAGGGACGAGACGGCGCGAGAGAGGGCAGAGCTTGGAGGAGCATCACAGGCCGAGGGTGCTGGGGCCGCACCCTGGACGGGGCCAGGAGGAGCCTCCGCCAGAGCTGCCGAGGAGCGGCCCCGCCCACGCCTTGGCTTCAGGCCCCGCTCCTGACCATGGATGGCCCCTTCTCATCTCAGCCTGCAGTCGCTGGCATCTGCTGCAGCAGCCCCGGGACTCTGGGCCTCCAGGCTGGAGGAGGGGCTACCCCAGGTGGCTCGAGGCTCTGTGGGAAGTTCCCCCACGGCCCCCAGGAGGACTCGCAGTCTTCCCTGAGCTCGCTGCTTGCCCCGAGCAAGGAGAGGGTGGGCCTTGGGTCCGGGGACAGGGCAAGCGTCTGGGCCCAGTGTCCCGAGGCCTGGGGGTTCCCAGACCTGCACAGCTGGCTCCCACAGGCCCTGGGTGTGCGGCCACTTCCCCCAGAGACTGACTTTCTCTAGACAGACCCCTGCTGCCTCTTTCACCCGCCTCCTGTCGTCATTCTAGCATGTCCTGGGGTGACCCCATGAGCTCAGGGGACCAGGACTCTCTGGGATGAGGCAGGGGCCCAGGGACAGAGCAGACCCCTGTCACCGAGGAGGCCCCGAGCTGCCCACCCTCGCTGGCTCTCTGCAGCCCTGCGGGTGGAC
>JAKSZT010053930.1:252545-267619 GCA_026826555.1 Tolypeutes matacus | reverse complement strand
GGCAGTGTCTGCCTTGTCAGACATGTTCATGTCTTACCTCAGACTTTAATTCCGGAGCCTTGATCTAGAAGGATCTAGAGCTGTACCCCCATTTCACACGTGGGGAGCCCAGGAGGGCAGTGGCCCACCCAAGGCACCCAGCAGACCAACTCTAACATGGGCCCATCGCGTTCTCAGAGAGGGTGGTGGTTGCTGGGATGGTGGGAAGGACCCCTTCCCCCTCCACCATCCTCTTCAGACAAATCCAGAAGGTGCTGTCTTGCTCCGTTTTGAATATAAGATAAATACATGCTGTTTTGGGGAATAATGTATAATGTCACATTCCTGGAAAACGTGTTTCAAAGAAAACATCCACGAGAAATCTTGTTTTCTAGAGGTAGTTGGGGGATTCTTGTGTTCCAGCAGGAGAGTAAGCTGACGCCACGGGCCCAGGGACCTGGGAAAGCCTGGCCTCCTCAGGGACCCCTCACTTGAAAGAGATTGCAGCATCTTCACTGTGTAGGCATGGGAATTACCAGGGGTAGGCCCAAAAGCCTTTTTCTGGGATTGTCAGATTGCATAAAACCAACCAACTGAAAAAAAAACAACAAAAAACACAATGTAACCGAAGTATATGTCATATACAATACACTCACTGAAAATATAACGATATAGGTTAGTTGGAAGTAGAAGGATGGACACATATGTACCATGCAAACATTAATCAAAAAGGAAAGCATGAGTTGCTATATAAATTATCAGATAAAGTAGACTTGAGAGCAAAGAAAATGACCAGGAGCAAAGGGGGATATTACATAATGATGAAAGGATCTGTATACAAGGAGACACAGCGATGCAAAATGCATATGCCCCAAATAACTGAGCTCCCAGATACACTATGCAAAAACTGAAAGTAGATACAGACAAATCTAAAAATACAGTTTGGGACATTTCAATTACTACACTTACAAGGCACAGAATAAGCAGGAATGTAGAAGACTGAATAACAGCGCCAACCAACAGCGTCTAATAGATAGTCACAGAACATTTCACTCCGCTATGGCAGACTACACATTCTGTATAGATGCCTATGAGACAATCACTATGATAGACCATATCCTGGTACTAAGACGAATTGAACAAAATTTAAACTAATTGAAATCATACAGAGTATGTTCTCTGACCATAATGGAACTAAAGAAGAAATTAAGAGAAAGACAATAGGAAAATCTCCAAACACTTGAAAATTAAACAACACATTTCTAAATAACACAGTGATCGGAGAGGAAGCCTAAAAGTAAATAAAATAATTATAAGAAATAAAGGAAAATAAAAATGCAATATATCAGAATTTGTGGGATGCAGGTATAGCAGTGCCATGAGGAACATTTACAGAACTAAATGCTTACATTAGAGAAGAAGAAGAGTCTCAAATCAATAACCTAAGTACAATAATAATTTAAGTTCCTACCTCAATAATTAAAAAAAAATCAAAATAAACCCAAAACAAGGGAAAAAAAGGAAATAATGAAGGCAAGTGCAGAAATCAATGAAATTGAAATCAGAAAAACAATAGAGAAAATTAAGAAAACAAAAAATTCTCTGTAAAGATCAATAAAATTGATAAGGCACTAACAAGACAAAGAAAAGACACAAATAACAGCATCAGGAATAAAATGGGATATCACTACAAACCCTTCAGTCATATGAATAATGAAATATTACAAACACTTCTGCACACTTAAATTTTACAACTTAGATGAAATGGATGGACTATTTGAAAACCACAACTCACCCAGTATGAAATAGGTCATTTGAACAGTTCCATAAATATTAAAGAAATTAAATCAGTAATTTAAAAGCTTCTGAAGAAGAAATCGCCAGGTCCAGGTGTTTTTACTGTAGAACTCTACCAAATATCGAAAGAAGAATTGGCACCAATTACACCCAATGGCTTCCAGAAAATAGAAGAGGTGGGAGCATTTCCCCTCTCATTTTATAAGATCAATACTACTTTAATATAAAAACCTGAAAAAGTGCAAGAAAAGAAAAATACAGATCAATATTCTTTATTAACTTAGAGCAAAAATCCTCAACAATACATTAGCAAACCAAATCAAACAAATAAACCAAGTGGGGTTTATTACAGGGATGTAAGGTGAGTATGGTATTTGAAAATTAATCAATGTACTGCACTTTATTAACAGGTAAAAAAAAATTCACATGATCATATCAATTGATACATAAAAAGCATTTGATGAAATTCAACACCCATTCATGGTTAAAACAAAAAATCTCTTAGCAAACAAAGAGTAGAGGGAACTTCCTCAACTTGATAAGGAGCACCTATAGAAATCACAATCAACATAACACTTGATGGTGAATGATTGAACAAGGCAAGGATGGCTGCTATCATACTCTTACTCAACAAAGTCCTGGAAGTCCTAGCCAGAGCAATAAAGCAAGAAAAGAAAACAAAGGACATATGGATTGGGAAGGAAGAAATAAAAGGCTCCTATTTGCAGATGACACAATGTTATACATAGAACATCGCCCCAGAATCTAGTTTTTTAGACCCCCCTTGAACTAGTAAGTGATTTTATCAAGGTCACAGAATACAAGATTGTATACAAAAATCAATTGTGTTCTTATATACTAGTAATGAACGTGTAGAAACTGAAATTAAAATACAGTACCATTTACATTAACTCAAAAACAAAATTAAATGTCTAGGTGTAAATATAATGAAACATGTAAGGATTTGTATGTTGAGAACTACAAAACTCAATGAAAGAAATTAAAGAAGATCTTAATAGAGAGGCAGACCATTCATAGATCATGAGCTTCGATTCTCCCTCAAGTTAATCTATAGGTTTAACATAATCCCAGCAAGAATTTTTTGTAAATATAGAAATCATATTTTAAAATTTATGTGGAAAGGAAAGGAAAAAGAACTAAATAAACAAACAATTTTTGAAAAGAATAGAATGGGTGAAATCACTGTACCTGATTTTAGACTTGATAGTTACGGTAATAAAGACTAAAGAGAGAGAGAGACAGAATTGAGAACAGCATAAAAAACCTAGTTCATAAGACAAAGGTGGAAAAGCAACTCAATGGAGGAAATAGAGCCTTTTCAACAAATATTGTCAGAGCAAGTGGACATCCATAGGAGACAATTTTTTTGACCTAAGTCTCTCACCTGAAACAAAAATGAACTCAAATCACAGACTTAAATGTAAAATGCAAAACTAAACAAGTTTTAGGAAAAAACACAGGAGAAAATCTTCAGGATCTAGGGTTAGGTGAAGAGTCCTTAGACAGGAAGCAAAAAGCACAATCCATAAAGAAAAAAAGTTGAAACACTGGACTTCATGAAAATTTAAAACTTGTGTTCTGTGAAAGACCCTACTAAGGGAATGAAAGGATAAGCTGCAGACTGGAGGCCAACTGACCTTGGACTTGTCTGTAGAGTAAAAAAAGCCAATCAATCAAATTAGAAAATGGGTAAAAGACATAAAGAGACATTTCATTAAGGAGGATATATGGCAATTTGCATGTGAAAAGATGCTTCATGTCTTTAATAACTAGGGAGATGCAAATTGAACCACTATGAGACATCAGTGCATTTTTAATAAAATAAAATAAAAAGTCCTGACAACACCAAATGCCAGTGAGCATGCAGAGAACTAGGAAAGTGGCACCACCTCTCTGGAAGATATTTTGGGAGTTTCTTAAAATAAAAAAAAACAAAAACAAATTGAGTATACACTTAAGACTGTACAATCCAGCAATCATGCTCCTGGGCATTTTACACCAGAGAAAGGAAAACTTAGGTCCACATAAAATACTCATGTACGCAAGTGTTCACAACAGCTTTATTATAATTGCTGAAATTTGGAAACAACCTAAATTTCCTTCAGTGGGCGAAGGGTTAAACAAACTGTGGTATATCCAAATGATGGAATACTACTCAGCAACGACAAGGAGCTGTTGACACCCCAGGATTGCTGGAACCTCAAGTGCACTATGCTAAGTAAAAAAAGCCCATCTCAAAGGTCACACAGTGCACGAGTCCATTTATATGGCCTTCTGGAAATGAAAAAAGTATACAAACGAAGAAAAACGAGTGGTAGCTAGGGGGTAGGGGTGGGCTACGGGGAAGGAGGGTAGAGTGGCAGTAAAAGGGGAGCGCGAGGCAGATCCTTTGTGGTGACGAAAGTTTGGGTCTTGTGATGGCGGCTGCATGAATGTGTGCAGGTGGTGTAGCCGTTGGGCAGTTTGATGTAATTATGAATTCCAAAAATATAAGTGGATCATGATTGTGAACTGATCTGTTAATCTGGGCATGATTAGGTTAGGATTAGGGCGTTGAGCCCCACCCCTTGGTGGGTGGGGAATCGAATATAAAAGGCAAGGCAAAGGACAGGTGAAGCAGTCTTTTGAGAAGCAGTTTTGATGTTGGAAAGAAGAGAAGAGAAGCAAACTGTTCGCCTGATCGTCTACAGCTGACCTTGTGGAGGAAACAGGAGCTGAGCCCGGAGAGAAATGCAGCCCCGGGGAAGAGAGGAACCCAGAAGCCTGAGCCGGCAGCTGTCTTGCTCTAACACGTGGCAATGGACCGTGGTGAGAGAAGAAACTTAACGCTTTATGGCCTGGAATCTGTGGACTTCTACCCCAAATAAATACCCTTTATAAAGACCAACCCATTTTTGGTATTTCACATTAGCACCCCTTGGGCTGACTAATACAGGTGGTAAAAGTGCACAGAACTCAAACACACACGCAGAGTGCAGGTAAACCTGGTGAAGTCTCCATAAAGCTACGGATGATATCGGTGCCAATTTCCTGGCTTTGATGAGCTAGAGTCATCCAAGATGCTGCCTCTGCCGGGAACAGGGCCTAGGGTGCACGGGACCTCTCTGTACCGTTTTGCAACTCTGTGAGAATCTGCAATCATTTCAAAACTGGGAGTTACAAACAAACAAACAGCAGGCCCCGGTCAGCAGGGCCTGGAGCCCAGAGGGCCGAGCCACGTTGTCTGGGAAACCAGCAGCCCTAGTACAACGTGCCCTGTCAAACAGCAGCACAGGCTGAGAGGGGTCCACGCAGAGATGCTGGGTCAGAGACACAGAGGGGGACAAATGTAACCGACCGTATTCCAGAAACAAAAACACTGGAACCCCAACTCTTTTATGTTTTCAAAGAAATCAACGAGTACATGAACTCTATGAATCGTGAAAGTAGAGATTTATAAGAAACGAGACAAAAGTAGAGCCACCTAAGACAAGAAAACAAATAGAAAAAAAAACACACAGCCATTTCAGATCTGAAAATTATTTTTCTTTTGTGAAGTTGGTCCCTCTTTCTGAAAATTCCCAGATGCAGTGGGCAAAACTGTCTGGAAGGCTCGGGAAAGGAGCCCCCCCCCCAATACCCAAGACCCCACAGCCCTGGACGCTGGGAACCCCGGGGTGCCGTCTCACCAGTGCGCCTGGCCTCTCCTTTCTGGCTCATCTCTCGAGGCCTTGCCAGAGGTGACCCCCTGCTCCCAGCTGCAGCCCCAGGAAGCCCCTGTCCTGAAGGCTCCTCCATCTCAGGAAAGGCCACTGCCGTCCTGGCCCCTGAGGCCCACAGCACCAAAACGCTTGTCCCTGCACCCCTCTGCCACCACCATCGTCCTTGCCTCCAGGACCGCTCCCCTGGGCGGCACCAAGGGCCCCTGAAAGCTCTTCCCACTTCGCCCTTGTCTCTCTGCAATGTCTCCACGCAGTCACCCAGTGATCTAAAGACAGAAATCAAAGCAAGCGGCCGCTCCGCTTTATTCTCTTGCCCTTTATTTAAAAGGTGGCCCCAGGCATCACAGCCACGATGGCCAAAGAGCAGGCAGGACGTAGCGGCCGTGGCATTGGGCTGTGCACCCGGAGCCGCAGAAGGACGTCACTCACTCCTGGAGGCGGGAGGACAGAAGCGAGGAAAGCAGACACGAGTGATTCAGGGGGAGAGCTTGACGAGGTCGCTCGCGTGTTCAGACACAGATCTGCCCTCACACGTCACTCCCGTGCCCACATAAAAAGGAAAAGGTGAGTCAAAGCGAGCTCTTTCAAGGAGTGCAAAATGAACGATGACACAATGTTTTCTCATCTCTCCAAATTATTTAATTGGCAGTGATTTTCCTTCTCGTTAAAGTGCTCATGCCTCTAACAATCCTGGGTTCAGCGAAACACGGCCACGGCCAGCTCCTCGCCGGGGGGCCCTGCCTCCCTCTCTCTCCCTCCCACGTTGTCCAGACCTCTCATGGAGCCTGCCCATCCCTGGAAGGCCGCCTTCTGGGACCTTCTCGGAAAGCGCCTGCCTCACCGGACGTCCCCCTCAGTCCCGTCCTGCTCAGAAAGTCATCACCAGGTCTTGCAAAACACCACGACAGCTGTGCCCACGTATGCGCGTTCCAGGAGGGCAGGGACCCCGGCTCTGTCACACCCGTGTCCCTCCCGCCTGGCACCCGCAGGTCCAGGCCTCCGAGTCACGTCCACTGACAGGAAGGGCAGGTCAAGGGCAGGTCAAAGAGGGCAGCTCGGCCATCACAGAGCAGAGAAGATGCTCTCCTGACTCGCTGTCCACCTCGGGGAGGAAGCCTGCATGTTCCCGCGCATGGCCGAGAAGCTGCTGAAATGCTGAGAGCAGAGCTCTCTGGCGACCGACATCAGGAGCTCCCGTGAGCTACCTGGTAGACTCAGGCACCTGTAAAGAACCGGAACCACCGTGCTTGAGGAAGTAGCAAAGTGCCAGGTGTAAGGGCCGCCACCCACCCACGAGTGGGCCCTTTCACAGTGGACCACCCAGACAGCGTGAGGTGTAAGTGCCTGTTTTTGCTGCAAATGTGACCTTCTCCTTTGTGGTCACAGCGACTCAGGCCACGACCAGCCCCAGCCTTCGAGGGGCTGCCCACGGCGGGGCGACCGGCATGCAGGGATGGCCTGGGGGACAGGCGCAAGTAGCCCAGGCCGCGCCCCGGGACCTGCGGCTTCAAACCACGCGCAGCTGTGCAGCTGTTAAAATGCTGGCAGCAGCCCCGACCCCTTCCCTGCAGTCAAGAACACTCCGGAGGATGTTTTAGCAGCAAGTACAGAAGAGCGCTACACACGCTGACTTAAAGGAGAAGTTTCCAGAACCCAGGTCCTCCCCACCCCTGCTGTTCCCCCGTGGAGGTGGGGTGGCTGGGCACGGCGACGTGGCAGGGAGTGGGATCCCCTGGTGGCCTCCCCTCACGTCTAATGTCCAGGACGGCCACACGGCCCCTCGACACAAACCAGCAGAGGGAACAGGACACCCAGGCCCTGCTCGAAGCCATGGCAGGAGGGAGCAGGGGACACGAGGAGGGAACCGAGGCTCGGCCCAGCAAGGCTGCCGCGAGGGCAAGCAGCAGCGCCCGCCTCCAGAGGGTGGTAGGTTAAGGCAAAGTCAGTCGTTTGCAAACCTGAGCCCATTAACTCTTTATTTTTCAGCAACTCGGTCTTTTGGCTACTTTATTGAGGCACGCCTTACATACCGTAAAATCTGCCCATTTTAAGTGTGCAATCCAACGGTTTTCAGTAATTTACCGTGTCATGCAGCCATCACTGTATCCCACTTTGGAGCACATGTGTCACCCCGTAAAGTCCGCTTGTGCCTGTTTGCCTCAAGCGACCACCCGTCTGCTTTTGGTCAGAATGCAGGTGACTGTTCCGTGTATCTCACACACTTGGAATCCCGGCACACGTGGCCTTCCGTGCCTGGCTTCTTCCGGCAGCATAATACTTCCAAGGCCTGTCCCAGGCTGTGCGAGGCCCGCGGGCTCTTCATTCCTTCATATGGCTGCATAATGTTCTGTCGCATGGGCTTGCGTCGCGCTCTGTGTCCATCCATCCATCTGCACATCTGAGCAGTTTCCACTCTGGCTCTTAGGAATAACGCGTCTCTGCACGTTCACTCACGGGTTTCCGTTTCTCCCGGGTAGGGGTGGAGCTGCTGGTCCAAAAGGAAAGTCCGCGTTTAACGTCCCGAGAAACCGCCAGACTGTGTCCCAAAGCAGCACATTCCGCCGGCAGGGCCTGTATTTTTCTTTACGGCCATTCCGGTGTGAGCCCGTTAGCTTTTATAGCAACAAAATCTTTGTGACACACCTCACAACTGGTCCCGACTCACAGCGCCCCAGTACGCCTCATTGTCACGGGGGCCCACCGAGTCACGGCTTCAGTCCCGAGAGCAGTGCCCACTCCGTTTCCAGTCTCGCTGGAGCTCGGAGCTCCACGCGGGGCCCCAGCAGTCGCCGGGCGTTCTGCCAGACCTTGGACGGCACTTGTGGGGCCAGTACGGCCTGGCGGTGAGGAGACCGGAGCCCAGTGCTGGGGTGCGAACCCAGCACCCCCTTCCCAGCGCGGGTGGCTCCTTTGCCTCTCGGGGCCTCAGTCTCCCCATCTGTAAAGTGGGGTGAGGACAGCAGGCACCCCTCCGGGCTGAGTGAGGATGGAGGCGGCAGCAGGGGCGGCGGGCTTCCAGAGCAGGCCTAGCACAGCCCCCCGGTGTCGGCCCTCTCTGGGACTTGGGGTTTAAGGCCCGCCAGGGCTGCCGCACAGGTGCAGCCGAGAACAAGCCCTGACTCACCTGTGCACACGTGGGGACGGGGTCTGCAGGGCGTGGCTTGTCTGGCCGCCCATAGAGACAGCGGGAGCGCTGCCCCGTCTCTGCGCGGCGGGACGCCTCAGCTCGCGAGGCCCTCCCAGCGCACCCTGCCTCTGCTTGTCCCGCGGCTTGAGCACTTTGGGGGAGTTGCCGTGGACGGCTGCTCTGGGGCGAGGCCCAGATTCCGACAGGCCAGGCCCGCAGCTCGAAGCCGGGCAGTGAGCCTCAGGCCCCTCGGAGCCTGCGGGGGGACGAGGGGAGGCAGAATGGCGAGTGCCCTTTGCAGCGTCCGCGTGGAAGCTTAATAAAATGCACGTCCCCACGGGAGAACGAGAGCCTCCCACTGACAGTGCGGCTCAGTTCAACACCAAGTGGGAAGAAATACCGCTAAGTGGAAAGTTTCTGCCTCGCAGACAACTAATTCTTTGCAGGCTCTTAGGTAGATGCAAGCTCGTGTCCCCAGAGTCTGGATGTTTGGGGCCCGGGAGCAGTTAGTGCCCCAGATGCTGGCGTTTCGTCCTCCCTGGAGGGACTGTCGGGACATCACTGGCTCCCCAGTGAGTGGCAGAAGAGGCAGCTGTCTCGGCTTCCATGGCATTTCGGCCAACCTGGGCTCCAGCCTCAGGGAGCCCCAGACACGCCAGCCCAGTGGCTTCCGGAGATTGACCAAGGAGGTGATTTATTCAGACCAACCCCGGCAGGGCAGCGGCTGGAATGCCTGTGGGTTTGGGGGAGGCGAGTGGCGCTCCGCCGGCTGGAAGAAGCTTGAAAGTAAGGAGCCGGCCTGGCATAGCCAGGGAAGCCTGGCCCTTAGGAGGGCGTCAGTTTCCCTCCGTGGCTGTGGACCGAGTCCAAGGTTTCTGCCATCACTTAAAGCACATCTGTTCCCACCACACCTGTTTGTTTTTGTATTTTTTAAGAAAAATCCCATTATTGTTTATGTAAAAAATTTAATAAGCCCATTATAATGGATTTGAATCATGCAGAAAAATTCAAGAAATGGGAGGGCACATTTGTAATGTCTCAGGTTCCTAGAGTTGAAAAGGAACTCCCTCCACGTCAACGAAGAAGGGACAACCACCCCTGATGAAAAGAAGAGATTTAGAGGTAAACAGAGAATCGCAAATTGAAACAACGGCTGTCCTTACACCTCTAACCGGCGTTAGGAAACGGGATGATGCTGAATTGTCTGAGGGGTGTGGGCAAAGGGCACCCTCGTGGAACTGGCCGGGGTGTGGACGGGAGCCAGTCTGGAGAGCACTGCTGAGTCAGCGCCAGCCAGAAGGAGCCAGGCCTGCACTGTGACACGTCACGCCCCAGATCTCAGCAGAAAACCCATCAAAACGTTTCCTGCTTGTGTTACATATCTAACACGGGTGGCAGCAGGCTCTGATTCTCACAGTGCCTGGGCTCGGGAAATGGAAGCTCCACCATCTAGGCAGGGTCCGCACACGTTTTCCGTGCTTTGCAGGCGTATATCTGTCACAGCTCCTCAACTCTGCCTTCACAGCCCAAGAGCAGCTGTAGGCAAGACGCAGATGAATGGGGCATGGCTGTGTTTCAATAAAACTTTATTTACAGAAAGAGATGGCAGGTCAGATTTGGCCTGTGGGCCATAGCTTGGCCACAAAACCACAGCCAGTCACCATGTCAGGGAAAAGAGGGCATGGAGCATGAAGTTCTCACAGTGGCTCTTCTTGGCTCCGGCCTGGGAATGAGACGGTCACCTCTGTGCAAAGCCCATGAGTCAGAAGGAGTCACCCAGAACTGCTAATAACAGGGGGCCTGGAAATATGGGCTACGGAGTTCCTGGAAGGAGAGAAACACCGGATATTGGTGAATGCCGGTAATCTCCACCCATCCAGTCATTTCCAAAATATCTTCTCACACAGATCCATAAGGGGACATGTATATACAAGGATAACTTTCAGAAAAAAAGTAAAATCGTGACTTTGATGGTGATATAAAAAGGAACATGTTTTAGAGGTTTTATTCTAGTCATTAGTCAATGAAGGAATCCAATAAACTTTAAAACAAGTAACTGGTTCAAAAGAGAATCCCAAGACACGTTTAGAGATCAGGAGTATTTAAATGAATTTGCAAATGAAGGCAAAACTGGTTTTTCTGCCAGGGAAGAAGGGTGTCTGTTGGAATTCTACTCCATGGGACAGACTTTGTGTGTCTCTAAGACTTGCCTTGTACTGTTGTCAGTTACTTAGGATTTACAGAGTTATCAAATGGTTCAAAGGCAATGAAAGGATGGAACAAGATCTCAAGGAGGGGCCTCCACACCACGCATGGTTTTCCACGTAGGTGCACATTCCCTTCCGCGTGGGTGAGGTTCTTGCAGTGCAGGTCATTTGGTGTCCATCACTGCAGAAGGGTATAAGGAACGTGGCACACCGCTGCAGAAAGCTAGCGAGCAGTGAGAAGCAACCAAGCCAGGCAGGCATGGCAGCAAGAGAGGATCTCAGCAACGTCGTGTTGAGGAATCCAAACAAGAAACAGAAAGGTATACAGCACTCAGAACCGCTTACGTGCGCACGTTAAAAATATGCACACACACAACAAAAATGCAAGATGCAAGAACACATGCAAGCGAAAGATATATTAAGCCCAAGAAAATGTTTGCCTCTGTCAAGGTGAATGAGTATGGAGAGGAGGATAAAATAAATACATTGACAAAGAGAGAGGGACTTGCATCACCCGGTTACGACAATGTGTTAGGAACAAGGACAGCTATCTCAACCCACAACTACAACAAGGGAATGTTTAAGGAAGAAAAGGGAAAAATTCCAAATTCCTCTCTTCAAAAGAACCATCAATTACATAAGTGAATATCATTCTAGATATAATGCATGTACACAAATAGAAAAATAGTTATACTTTTATAAAATGGAAACTTATTATAGATGCTATGATTATAGATGTCAATTACAATTTAACTAGTTTAATTTTAGTTTTAAACAGAGGAAAGTAAATTAACAGATTTTCTAAACTTGAAATATTTCAGCACCATAACAAATAGAATCTCCTTAATATTTCTCTAAGATTAAGAGATTTCAAAAACATTTAAAAGGTTGGTATCATTTTAGCTAGAGGCACTTCCTATTTCCTCTTATCTCCCTTCCCTCAGTCTTCCAGGTTTTGATTATTTTTGTGTCGTCTGGGTTTCTAAAATTAACTTTTCTCTTCTGTATGCATGAGCCCCAGTCACTGTTACTGCCTTTCAACTTAAATGGACTCAGTGCTCCCTGTGATATCTTTTATAAAGCTTCCCATTCCTGAGTCTTACGTTTTGATTCATCTTTTAATTGGCTGGATTTCACTGGTGCCTGCATCATTTCATGCTGCACAAAGTCTGTGGGTTTCCTCTACGCTTGAACGACAGCCTGGCTGGGAATATCCTTGTGGATCGTTGACTCATGTCTTCTTTTGCTCGAGGTTTTGTGGCCATCGCCCCATTGTATTGTGACTTTGCAGGTGGTTGTGGAAAAGTCTGGCACTAGTCTAATTTTCCCCCTTGTCAGTGGTTTTCTTTTTCTGCCTAGATGCCTGGCATCTTTGTCCTTGAAGTTCAGAACCCGGGCATGCCTGTTTGTCAAGCAGCCGGAACCTTCCTGCACACGTGTGTGTCTGTGGTGTGTTTGGACCAATATGCATGACCAGGTGCTTCTTCATTTCAGTGAACTTTTTTGGTATTTTATCTTTGAACATTAAGTTTTCTATTCCATTTGTTGGAGTTGCTATTTCCAAAACATCAATTATACTTATGTTGGATTCTCTATTCTTAATATAAATTAAGTTATATATAGGAGGTTCTTAATAAAAATCAAATTATTTTAATCTCTGTGTCTTTTATCTTATTTACTGTGATTATCTAAAGCCTTTGCTGTAGGCCAGTGGTTCTCACAGTTAGGCATCAGAATCGCGTGGAGGGCTTGCTGAAACACATCTTGCTGGGATCCACCTCCTGAGTTTCTGGTTCAGTAGGTTTTGGGTGGGGCCTGAGATTATGAGTTTGTAACGTGTTCCCAGGGGGCGCCGACATGGCTGGTCCAGGACCACGGCTTTTTGTTAATAATATGATTTCAGTCTCGTCTCTTTTGTCTCCTATTACTTCTAACTCATCTATCTACTCTCTCTCTCTCTCTCTCTCTCTCTCTCTCTGTTATTTTGAGGTACCCCAGGGCTGGGGATTGAATATGAGAAGCCGGCACTCAACTACTGAGCCACATCAGCTCTCCTGAGTTGGCTTTTTCGTTTGTTTGCTTGTTGTTTTTTTTGTTTTGTTTTGTTTTCTTTATGAGGCACCAGGAACTGAACCCAGGATCTCCCATGTGGGAAGTGGTGCTCAACCGCTTGAGCCATATCTGCTTCCTCTAATTTTTTAAATCTTTATTGATACAGTTTTGGTCTTTGATTTCTTTCCTGAGGTCTGGAATCTTAGTTTTTTCTTTATTCTTTTTATTAATTGATTTGGTGATTGATTGTTCTTATCAAACTATTCAGGTAAAGTGTAGGTAAAGAATTTTCTTCTGTCCTTTGGTATGTTTTTTCTATACTGGGTTATTTATCTTTTGCATGCTGTGATTCTTTCTTACACATCTGATCATTTATTTTTCTGTGGCACATCTGAGCATTTTTCCATCTTGTTCAGGTTTGAGCAGCAGTGTCCAGGTCTCCTAGATATTCTGACGTAGTGCTGGTGAGTTTTAACCCTCTTCTCACAAAACCTAGCAGTAGAGTCGGTTTTTTGTTTTTTTCCCTTCTGAGCTAGTTTGCATCTTGACCACTTCTGGGAAACTTGAGGGTGGTGGGGGAGGGAGGGGCTTAGCTGGGGCTGTGTGGAGGCTTTGTTAAAAGGCCCAGGCCTTGCTCTTCCTTCTGGAATCCTGTGGAAAATTCTGGACCAGGCTGGACTTCCTTAGGGGGAAAGAGGTGCACCCCGTCCCAGATAGGGTACTGCCACAGGCCAGGGCGCCCCTGGAGCCTTCAGAGCTCCTTCTCCCGCTTCCCCCTGGCTCTGTGTCAGAACCACCCACAGGATTCTCGGGGCTCGGGTCACAGCGTGGCTTTGGGTTAGTGACGGCAGCTGGGACCGCAGAACTCAAAGGCAGGCAGTGAAAACCTGGCTGGCAGCCCTGCATGCCAGGCGGGCTCCAGCTCAGGGCGGAGCGGGACAGTGCACACACGGGCCTCCCCTTCCACTCCCTCCACGCCCCAGGGACGGCGGGGCCCAGGGCCGAGCCCCCTCCACGCCAACCCCTGGCTCTCAGGAGGGCCGTCACACTCCCTCCCCTTTTCCTTCCAGTCCTGCTGCCCACCTCATCCCAGCCCCTTTGGGAACCCCTCCAAGCCCCTCACCTCCCAGCTTCCCCATCCCACTGTCATTTGTATGCCCCCAAGCCCCGCCCCCCCAGGCTCCCCACCCTTGGTCCACAGACCCAGCCTCAGTCCACAGGACCTGCAGGGGGTCTCCACAGGGGTCCGGGCCCGATATGGCTTCTTTGCTCATGGACCCTGCTCACCCCAAACCTTTCGTGCCTGCTCATGCTACTTTCTCCGCTACGGCAGCTTCCTCCCTTCACTTTCTTTCTGAGACTCATCAGATCACAAGAGGCATCTATGGGCAACCACGGTGGGCAGCCCCCGAGGCACCTGGCCGCTGGCCTGACCCACCACCCAGCCCTGAGCGTCTTCCTTTGTTAGGCTGTGGTCAGGGAGATGCCATGTGGGGCAGGGTGAAGCTGGGCAGTGAGAGGCCTGGGTGGGCAGGCAGCCCTCTGCCCCGTCTTCCCCTCACAGACCCACCAGGGCTGAAGGTGCAGCCGGCGAGCGCCCCCCACCACCCAGCCCGGCCTCCTGCCTCCCTCCACCCCTCACACCCCTCTGCCACTCTCCTCCCAGAGGCCTCAGCACTCCTCAGCCACCACTGCCTCCCCCCTTCTGGACCCCTCCACCCTCTCCTGTCTCCAGCCTCCACGGCCTTTTAAAGTCAGACCCAGGCGCTGCCTGCTGGAAATGCTCCAGGGGCTTCAGGGCCGAGGCCAAGAGGTCACTTCTGAACAGGTCCTGCCTTGCCGGCTGTGCCTGCACCTCCCTCCCGGCCTCCACCGGCTCTGTACGGCTCTTCCCTTACCTCCCAAGGCCCTGCTCAAGCTCTGTGCACACTCCCCTCTGCTGGGACGTGCCACCTCTCAGGTCTTGTTGGGGAGTCCTTTCATTAAGAAGACAAAGCCGCCGGCCCAGCCTTGACTCGTTTCACAGCCTTCAGGATCCCTGCCTGGCCTCTAGCCTCCCTGCCCGGCCTCCAGGCCCCCTGCCTGGCCTCCAGCCTCCCTGCCCAGCCTGGCCTCCAGCCTCCCTGCCTGGTCTCCAGCCTCCCTGCCCAGCCTGGCCTCCAGCCTCCCTGCCTGGCCTCCAGCCCCACT
>JAKSZT010053930.1:241255-252535 GCA_026826555.1 Tolypeutes matacus | reverse complement strand
CTGCCCAGCCTGGCCTCCAGCCTCCCTGCCTGGCCTCCAGCCCCACTGCCCAGCCTGGCCTCCAGCCTCCCTGCCCGGCCTCTAGGCCCTCTGCCCAGCCTCCAGGACCCCTGCCTGGCCTCCAGCCCCACTGCCCAGCCTGGCCTCTAGGTCCCCTGCCCACCTGGCCCCTAGTACCCTCTGCCTGGCCTCCAGCCCCCTCTGCCCAGCCTGGCCTCTAGGTCCCCTGCCCAGCCTGGTCTCTAGCCCCCCTGCCTGGCCTCCAGCCTCACTGCCTGGCCTCCAGCCCCTCCCTGCCCAGCCTGGCCTCCAGCCCTCTACCCAGCCTCCAGGCCCCTTACCCGGCCTCCAGCCTCCTGTCCACTTCCCTTCCGGCCTCAGGAGCTTAGCCCCTCTCCCAGCGCACAAGTTATACCTGTACTTCCTCATCTTGGCTGTCCAGTGCGACGGCTGGGTGGCCGCGCCACCCCACTCACTGCCCCCTGCCCTCTCAGCGCCCGGCACTGGCAGTGTATGAACATGTGCAAGTGGGTGTGGGGAGCTAGGACATGGCCCGGTGGCCGCTGCAGTTCCTCCTCCCGGCCCCAGTGCTGAGCGCCACAACAGCCTGCCTGGAGCAGGGGCCCAGAGCTGGCGACCAGAGCCCATACCGCTAAGGCACAGCCCACTTGGCCGGTGCACGGTGGAAGAAGCTGAGGCCGAGCCGGGGAATGAGCGGCCCAGGCTGCCGGCTGCCGGCCCAGGGACCTCAGGGGCTGGGCACCTGGGGCCTCCCGGACCATCCTGGAGGTCCAGGCCAGGTGAGAGGTGCTGGGCCTCTGAGGATGCAGAGCCTGGAGGCAGCACCCGGCTCCTGGGAGGGGGCAGCCCACCTGCTGGAGGGTCCCCATGCTAGACAGGAAAGGACTGCTGGGCCCTTTCCCATTGCTTTATGTGGGCGGCTCCGGATGGCTGTGCTCCCCGGGGGTCCTGCCACCCACCTTCCTGCTGGGCGGCCTCCCAGCTGAGACCCCCAAGGCGACCCTCTGGTCACCTGGCCTGTCCTGGCCGCCTCTCCCCTCGCAGAGCTGTGAGCCAGGCTGGGGGGCCACGGACAAGCCCTCTCAGGCCCAGACAAGCCGGGAGGTGGGCTGGGTGGTGGTGTTCATCAGGACTGGCAGCCTGGATCAAGGAACGTGACCTGCAACCCAACAACAAGCCCAGCCTCCCTCCCAGGCCTCCGGCTCCAGAGAAGGGCTTGCGGAAGCTGCGGAAGCCGCGCGGGCTCCCAGGAGTGTGGCCCGACCGCCCCCTGGTGGCTGCGCGCGGGGCCGCCCGTCCTGGCAGGCCGCCTGCCCACAGCTCTCCCGCCTGCCCCGCGCCCCTCGGCCTCTGGGGCCAGATCCACTTTGGTGGGAAAGGGTCACCCAAGTAAGCCAGGTAAGGGGCAGCAGACGCTCAGGGCTCGCCCTGTCAAGTGGGGGCGACGGCCCTGCTGGGGGCCCTCTAGACCCACGCCACTCTGCCTCTCTGAGCTCCTCAGAGCCCTTGCAGGTCCCGGGGAGACAGCTGCACATGCGGGCTGAGGACGGGGCCGCCCAGGCCGGGGATGGCCGGGGGCTCCAGCCTGTGGGCCCACCGACAGGAACAGGCCCCCATCAGGGCAGGGCCCCGGGACCCTAGCCACCAACCCCCAGGGCCGGCCCCCGAGTCACAGCCTGAGAGAGCAGGAGGTCCCGTGGAGCACGTCCATCAGGCACCCCCCTCCCCTCGCGCACACCCCTGGGCCGGAAGGGGCACGCACGGTGCAGAGGCAGAACCTGAGTCCTGAGGCAGGAGGTCAAGGGGGAGCTGGATCTAAGCCTCTCCCCGGGTCCCGGGTCCAGCTCTTTCCTAGACCCCCACCAAGGGGGTGAACTCGGCTTCCCTACCGTTGCCGGCTCACAGGGGCTCCGGTGAGGTAGCTGCCGTGCAGAGCTCAAATGGCTAACAGGCTGTGGCAGCGATGACACGGGCGGGCAGGGGTCTACCTGGAGGGACCTACCACCCGGCTGCTCAAAACCCATCACGCCCTCGCCAGTCCTGCCACCCAAGAGGACCCAGAGGCAAAACCACCGCCCACACCCACCAACCCAAGTTGCCCCCAGCCTCAGTCAGAGCCTTGGCGTTAAAGAGGCCTCGGAGATGACTGCACCCAGGTGGGCAGGAGTGAGATGTCCATCTCCGTGGGCCACACCGTTTCCCAGCCACCACCTCCACTTTGTGGTTGTATGCAAAGTAACCACAGGCAGCACGTGCATGGGTGGGTATGTGTCAATAAAACTTTATTTATAAAAACTCATGGGGCCAGATTTGGCCCAGGCCATAGTTCCTGAGCCCTGATCTAACCATGTGACAGACAGGAAGCCCGAGGCCCTGAGCTCTTGCCACTGTCCACAGGGGTGGGAGATGGGGACCTGCCTCAATTTCCGATTTCTGGACACCTGAGGGAGAGGCCTCCAGCCAGTGCACCTGGGCCTCCAGTGGACCGACCCCAGGGCCCTGCTCTTCTCTCAGCAGCACCTGTCACTCTCCTGCCAGGTCCTGGGGCCTCTGCTACCTGCTATGCCCAGCCCCTGGGGTGGGGGCCATGCCACGCTGGCCCCTGGGGTGGTGCTAGCTCTCTCGTGGCCCAGGAGAGCTGCTTACCTCAGAGGAAACTTCAGGGAGCGGACCAAGGAGATGCTCTCTGACTGTGGCCTGGCCAAGCCAGGTGTCTGCCCATCATCCCAACAGGCCGACAATGCTTTTACCTGCATTTTCCAAAAATAGGAAGATGGCTTAGCATGCATCCGGTTTCTGGAGATGAGCTGGCCAGAGCTGGGATGCTGGCCTCTAAGCTCACCATGCCAGCAAGCCTCAGTGATGCCCTAGTTCTGGCCACCCAGCAGATCTTAAGACACCCCAAGGCCAATACGTGCATTTGATGAGAAAGCAGGTAAGGAAAGGCTGGTGTGGGCCAAGTCCCCCCTGGAGGGAGGGGCTTCTCAAGGCTCAGACCCGGGAGCCTCTGCCAGAGCTGGGGAGTGCCTCCTTGCGCGTCAGCCGCAGCTGCACAGGGAACTGGGGCCCTGCCATCTTTGACAGGGAGAACAAGAAGTTCAGACACACCTGCAAGGGAGGTGGTTGGGAGGCTGCTCAAAGCGCTTGCTCACTTGGCTTCCAAGTTTTGCGGAAAATCGGAAGCAGGGTCCCTGCAGGTAGGAAGGCGGCAGGGAGCACAGTGCAGGGAGCACGGTGCCATAAGCACAGGCCTCGGGGTTGGGCCAAACCCCAGTGAGAATCCCAGAGCCTGGCCGTCCCTGCAGCAAGGCCCGGGCCAGGTTGAAGGGGTGCAGGGAAGCCTGCAGCATCTGGGATGGGGCAGCTCCCAGCCTGAGGGGTGGGAGCCCCACAAGCTCTGTGAGCTACTGGGGGGCGGGGGGACCCGCCTTGTTCACTGTTGTGGCCTCAGCGCTGCTGAGCATGAGACAAAAGCGAACGAGGAAAGGGGACGGTAATACAGGCGTGAAGAGCGGAGGCTCTGTGGGCACGCATCTCCCCCTTCTCTCTTGGGGTGCAGGTTCTCGGAGAACCAAGGCTGTCTGCCCTTCACGCCTCTTACGGATCCACCTCTGCAGCAGACGGCCAGGCACCCCAACGCCCAGGACGCTGGGAGCACAGGGAATCTGCCCCGGCACAGCACTGCTCCAAGGACCTTCCTGCTCCCCAACACTTGGGGAGCACCCCGAAAGCTCAACCCCCTACCAATCCCGTATGAGTCCCAGGAGCCTCCAGGGAGCAGGGCCCTCGGTCAGTGGAGACTCCAAGGGCCACACAGCCAGCCCCCTGCTAGGCCACCCTCCTGGGGGGTGGCAGGGAGGGACGGAGAGTCTGGGACCAGCAGTCTGCATCCCGCAGAGGCTCGTGCCACGCGGCCCACACTGCAGCCTCTACTGCCCGGCATCATCCCGTAGGAGACGGAGATGGCGAAGGAGAGAGCCAGGAGTTTCTGGGATGGGGTCTGTCCAGTGGGATTTGGTGGCAAAAAGACCTGGCGAGAGAAAAGCTGCATCATAGGCCTGGGGCGTGAAGGGCCAAGCCGGGGGCAGAGGTGAGAGGCCCGAGCGCAGACGACCTGGAGGGCAGCGGGAGGGCAGGAGGGAGTGGAGGCCCCAGAGGAGGTGAAGAGGCGGGAGGTCCAGGCAGGAGGGGTGCATGGGGCCTGGGAGGCGGCCCACCCTGCCTCCCCACGCGGGCGCTGCACTGCCCAGCCTGTGGCCCCAGGCTGCCCCAGGGACCCCTGGGGGCTGAAGGGCAGGTCCGAGCCACGACTCGGCCGAGGGGCAGTGCTCGGGGAGGCTGTGCCCAGGGCCAGGCAGGGCTTTCCCTCTTGAGGAGCGAGCAGCCAGGATGCCCCTGCCAGGGCCGGCCTCCCCTGCTGGCCGGGCTCGGGGTGCGCCCCCAGCGGACGGCGCAGGGGCGGGCCAGCAAGGGGAGGGCGCCAACAGCCGCCGAGGCCGCCGCCCTGACGAGGGCCCCGAGGTGAGGGACGAGGGCGCCGCAGGCACCGCGGGGGCTCTAGCTGCAGCCGCCCCGCCATCCCGAAGGGCCTCACTTCCTTCCGTGCCGTGGTGGGAGCGTGTGGAAGGCAGAGGAGCGGCCCCCGAGACGGCCGCGTGCTGACCCCGGAAGCCGTGAGCGTGTGCCTCTCGGGGTGCTCCGGGTCCTGGGCTACCTGGGGGCTCCGTCGTCACACAGGTCCACAGGAGACGGGGCATGTGAGGGCAGGGGCAGGGTGGCCTGAGGGCGGGCCACGAGCCAGGGGGCCTCCACTGGGAACCAGCCTGCAGACGCCGCGATTCGAGGGCCCTGCCCTGAGTCTGCGGGAACACGGCTCCCCTGGGAGGCCACCGTGCCCTCCGCCGCTGCCCGGCGCTCCTGGAGCAGCGGCAGAAAGGGCACGGCCCCCCGAGTCACCAGGGCCAAGGCCCCTCAGAAGCCTGGAAGTGCCCGGCGGCCCAGGACCCCTTCGCCGCACGAGACCGCCGGCCTCCATGCCCTTCCCGGCCCCTCCGCCTCTGGAGCCCGCCACCTTCCTGGTCACTTGGCCTCACGCTCGGTGGTAGAAAACGCAGGGGCGACGGCTCCGCTGGCCCCTTACAAGAGGCCTCCTACAGGCCGGCCATGGCCGGCGGAGACGGCACAGGAGGTGCAGGCTCCAGAACCGCAGTCGTGCCTGCGCTTCCAGCAAGCACAGCCGGTGCCGGCAGGAGCAGAGGACGCTGCGGCTGCCCCGGGGTCAGTGGACCTCTGCGGGACCAGCGCAGGAGGGAGGCCAGTCCCCCTCCTCTCGTCTCCTCTGCACGTGGCCCCTGCACGAATGTCCCCGCTGGCTAGGGCAAGGGAACAGCACGCAACGGCCGACCCCTTAGCTTCCAGCCCACGGCCTGGCAAACGTGGGAGCAGAAGGAAAGGGGGCTGCCTTTTGTGCAGGACGAGGTTTGGCGTTCAAGGCACTTCTCATCAGGCTAAAGCGTGCCTCAGAATCTCTTTTTTGGCACTCGTGAGTGAAAAGCTGGTAACGGCTGGACAGAGCCCGACCCGGGCCGCCTGCGTGTCGGCTGGCAGGTAATGATCCATTGATTAAAAACGCTGGGGACACACTGTGGGGACGCCGTGCCGGGCACAGCGCCTCAGGCTCTTCCCCGCTGCAGGGACGACTGCAGGCAGGGCGTTCGCTTGCCGCTTTTGCAGTGGGGTTTCCAGCCAGCTGAAATTCTTTCTGGATCTGGATGCCATTGTCTCAGCAAGGTTTATACCCCCTGCACAGAAGAGGTGCATTTGGATTTGGGCTCTGGCTGGTGTGTAGCAAGTTCTTCTTGCATTTTTTTTTTTTTTGCCAATAGAAATGATTTATTAATCCACCCAAATAAGCTTCATATTAAGTATACAAATGCTACAGATAGTATTTATGTGAAAACTGCCGTGAGAAGAGCATCTAAGAAGCCTCAAAATGTTATGGGGTGGTGGGGGAAGACTTCCATGTCTCTGCAGACCCCAGAAGGGAGGAAAGGGCTCGGGAGGGGCGGGCCGTCAGCAGCTCTGAGGGGAAGGCCGCAGTGGACCGTGCACTCTGGTTTTCACTCAGTGGAGCTCCAGCCTATGGGACTAAAGGCAAAATTACGTGCAGGCAGATGAACTCAAAAAGGCAGGCGCTACCCTGGGCTTGGGGTGTTCAGTCCTCTAGGGAGAGCGCTTCAGCCACGGTGGCAGGGCTGTGACAGGCTGGGAACCCAGGGAAGGCTCCGGAAAGAAGGCGAGAAACAGGGAAGCGGTCCAGGTTTCCGGGATGAGGAGTTAGGAAGCCACAAATCAATGGAAATGCCGTTGGCCACCCTCGGCGCGCTCCCCTTGTGCACAGCCGGTTCCAGAACGGCCGTGTGGAGCCTCCAGAGACGCCCCGGTACCTACAGCCCAGAGCGGGGGCGGACATCTCCAGCACCATGTGCAAGCCACACACAAGGCAAACAAGACGACGGACATTTTCACTCGGGGTCGGCTCCCTGAGATGCCAGCCAGGGAGCAGTCGTCACCACGGGCAGGAAGGGGGCCAAGCCCGGGGCTTGCCATCTGTCCTTCTTGCTGCAGGCTGTGGCACACCCACAGTCCCTGCAAATAATGGGGGAAGGACTGGGGTCTCCCAGCTTTGTTATTACAGTAAGATTAAGATAACCTGCAGAATTCTATATTTATAGAGATTTCGTGTTGCATACTCTACACTGACATATTAGAGAAGGAAAAATGGTCTTTATTTCGAGCCTTGGCGCTTGTTTTCATTTCCCTTGGCTGCTCACGCAAATACCATGCAATGGGGTTGGCTTAAACAATGGGAATTTAATGGCTCACAGTTTTGAAGCTACAAGTCCAAATCAAGTCCAAATCCAGGGGTCCTCAAGGCAATGCTGTCTTCCCAAAGACTGGCATCCCAGGCCGGCTGCCAGTGCTCACGGGTCCAGGGCTCCTGTCACAGCGATGCACATGGCAGCCTCTCCGGGCCTCTCTCCTCTTCCCGGTTCCACTGACTCTAGCCTCTGGCTGCTCCCTCTATGGCTCTCCCCGCCTGAATTTCATTCCCCTCATACAAGTCTCCAGTAACAAGGTCAAGGCCCATCAGATTTAGGGGGCCACACGGTAACTGAAGGCACCTCATCACACCTAAATGGGCTCACACCCACAGGGATGGATTAAGTTTAAGAACATGTTTTTTTCTGCGATGCATAGCTCCAAATCATCACAGCAGTCTTCTCAGAGCATCTGAAGGAATTACTCTTCAACGATAACCTTCTTTCCACATCCAGGAGAGCAGACAGGCGAAAAGGCTGCTTACAGTGAATCACAGCCACTTTTCCATTTGTGCTTCCCCAACAACATAATAGTGCTCAGTAAGAAGGAACAGAAAAGAAAAAAAAAGCAAAAAACAAAAATCCAGTGTTTAAACTAGTTTGCTTTTTTTGGAAGATGACTTTATAATGGAGCTCGAGAGCAGAAATCTCAATTTAATCTAATTCAAGCACTGCACTCATCATTTGTGCCTCTGTTCTGTGCTTCATTTCCACTCTCTTGGCCCGCCCCGTGGAGGTGGGCCCCATCTCTGCCCACATCGCTCGTGCCACCAAGGCCACCGTGACGTACAGCAGCCAAGAGGCAGTGGCATCCTGCCCGCTCCTCCTCCTAATGGGCCTGGCACCCCTGCCCGGGTCACCACCTGCATTCCTGCACAAGCCCCACTACTTCCTGCTTTTCCTCCCACCTCCTGGCAGCTCCTTCGGTTTCCTCATCAACCTGACTCCTAGGCTGGAGGGTCCCAGGTCCAGGCCTGGACCCCTCCTACCGCGACACCCTCACCGGCGCCGCACTGGTGACTTCAGCGCTCACCACGGCCACCCACAGAGGACCCTGAGCCTCAGGCGGCAGCCGAGCCTGTCCTGAGGTGCGCCTCCTATTCTGCTCTCTTCATGGTCCTCCATCCAGTGCCACCCAGAGGCTCCCAGGCATTCACTGTAGGACGGTCGATTACCATGGGAAACACGGCAGAGGAAGATGCCCTCTCAAAAACAAAAGCCAAACATTTTAATATAACCAGCAGACATATTTTCATAAAAAATGTTTGCTCCACGAAGCTATATAGTACTAAGTTGAGTGCTTTCCTAAATGAAACTAACAACTGGGCTTAACCGGGGAGCTCCGGGATTTTAATTTAAGAAGCGTTCTCTTTTGAAAAAAAAAAACAAAACAAAACAATGTGTTTTTCCCCCAATTCAGCAATTTCAAACACTAATAGGTGTTTGTATGTACAAACAAATTGTATGTACAAATGAAGAAACTCGTTTACACGTTTAAAGATGAGCGTCTGAGGACGCTCCATGCGGCTTCCTGTTAGAATAGGCCCTACGCGAGGGCTCGGTCAGGACTTAGCCGTGCAGGCCCCAGCGTGCACTGGGCATCACAAGGTGTTCCCAGGCTCAGCACTCCACCGCTCCTTGGGGGTGAGTTTATAACTGGAGCTTGGCGGCCAGCATTTCAAGCTCAGCACGATTCTCCAACCCAACCAGATCCATCAACACCAACAGAACTCGACACCAGAGCAGGCAGCCGCAGGGCACCGGGCCCGCGTGCCGGAGAGGCTCCTCCGCCACGTGGATGTGGATGTGCCGCAAGTGGGTTCAAGACAGACACGTCACTTCTGTTTAAAGTGCCCTTTCCTTTGTAAAAGCCAAGTCTGAAGTGATCCCCAGGAAAGGCTGTCTCTGCTGAGTCGCCTCCTGCACATCTTCAGGCTTGTGATTCTCCTAGACCGAAGCCATCAGTTTGCCAGCTTTTGCTTATATCCACATGTAACCCCCAAATTCCTTGGGCATGTGCTTCCATTCATCTAATTCCAACCAGCCACAGTGGCTGCTGCCTACACACGCTTTTCTTTTCAAAGCCCAAACGCACGACAGTAATTGCTGCTTTCTCTCCACCCCTACTCTGCCAAACCCCCAAATCATGCATATTTGCAGCCAGTTGAGCAGGCACTGTGCGTCCTTACAAGAGCTGCCTGCTTACTTCGTCTTGACCCGAGCACTGCTAAGAACGTTAAACCAGCAGTGTGGAACTGGTAAACAGGACACGGAAAGAGTCAAAACCAAATGCTACCAGTTGCCGTTGGACTTTTGAAAAAAAGGGGGACAACCGTGAAGCGGGAGAACGGCTTCTTCCATTTCTGTGGTATCACAGCAACACTAAATTAAATTAAAACAACGTAGCTGGAAGTCTTCTGAGCACTTCTGCTGTTTGAAGGTGGGGTCTGCCGTGTCACACCCGGGCGCTGAGCACACCGCCAGGAGCCTGCGCCCAGGGCTGCCGGTCAACAGCGGCGTTGACGCCCGGCTGCGGCAACATGCTGGCTGCGCGCCGTGGCAGGCAGGTCTGGCTGAGGTGGACACAAGCACCTGTAGGTGATCTCCTCTAAGAAGCTAAATGCCCCTAAAACCCATCTGGTTACACAATGGGAACTTACGCAGTGTTAACAGAAAACATGAAATGAGTAGTTTCTCTTCAATACAAAACTCTCATGCTCATAAACACATGCGAACAAGAAAAAAATGCAGACGTAAAACCACAGTGCTGCAACACCATGCTTAGCTCCCGATCCTCAAAGCACATATATTCCACCGCGGACTACCTGAAAATGAAGTTTTACTTCAACCGTGGGCTTCCGCTCCGTTAAGGGTTGTTTAAGCCTTTCTGTGAGACTCAATCATGTACTGCTCTAAAACAGAGACGAGGGCATCTGCTAAGCCCTTCCTCCGAGCTTCAAGCGGAATACATGACGTGAACAATGCTGGCTCGCCTTTCCCTGACCAGCAGCCATAAAAGCAAGCACCCTCCACCACGCAGGTTAGCTTCCCAGCACCACGAAGGACAAGCTGCTCGACCCATCAGGGAAGCAGGCTGCAGGCTCCCAGCGCCGTGTGGAGGAGCCTGTCAGGGCCTGCACAGTGCTAAAACAACAGGGACGCCTCTGGAAGAGACCGCACAGGAGGCCACCCCTCGAACTGCTGATGGCCCAGCAGTGCAATCATTAGGGCTCACTGCAGAAGACTCGGGGCCTCCAGACAATCACAGACGGCTGTCCTTCCTGTGTCCTCCGCTCCTTAAGGGGTCTGTGGCTTTGGCCAGGGCCCTGCCTGGCCAGCCCAGTGGAAACGAAAGCCTTCGGCCACTTAGATCTGGACTCCAACTCAAGACTGCCGAGAAGTTATTTTCAGTCCTTGCACCCTTGTCAAGCACGCCTACAGGAGTGCTGCCCAGCGCCGCCCAGTGCTGCCCTCTGCTGCACTGCCCGTCACTGAGACCACCAGCCGTGGCTACCGAGCCCTTGACCTGCGGCCAGAGCAACTGAGGACCCGAATGATAAGTTGCATTTGCTTTAAACAGCCGCACGTCTGGGAGCGGCCGTGTTGCACAGCACAGCTCCGTGGCTTAACTCCTCAACTGAAACTCTGAACTCTGCAAGTCTCTTGCAAGCAAGCTCTAATTTCACTCTTGTTTTGTGTCAACAGAGGTGAATAAAGAAATGAGATTTTCTTTCTTGTTATCCATTTTTGATTAACAACTTGATTTTTAGGGAAATAAAGTTAGTAATTATATTATTTTGCATTTTATCTATCTACGTTTGGAGCTCTACTCTCCCCTTAGAGGAAGGAATTCCGCCCCCCCCCCAAGGAGATACCAGGGATTGTACCTGAGACCTCACACATGGGCAGCAGGTACTCAATCACAGAGCCACATCCACTCCTAGAAGAAATTCTGAGAACGTTATCACATGAGATTTTTCTAAAATTTATTTTAAAACAAATTCATTGTTTTATAAATCTATGGTGATTTTCTTCCTCCTCTTGGTATTTTATCTTCATTATTTTTCTTTCAGTTCTAATATGATAAATAGCTAAGACAATTAGAGTAAACACTTCAGAAAAACTCTTCAACTCTAATGTATGTGTGAATTAAGCCAAGACCACATGAAATTAAACCAGAAAGGAAATGGCAAAGACACGTGAAAGCGTAGACGACAAGCATGTATGTTCATGTGATTTTGCAGGTAGATGTGTGGATGGATGAGGAGAGGTCCCACAGAAGCTGCTTTATTTTTTGACCTATGAAGAAACAATGTACAAAATCATCACGATACAGAGCACATAGGTAAAGCAATGAAATTCTTCTGGAAATATTGGG
>JAKSZT010053930.1:190091-209431 GCA_026826555.1 Tolypeutes matacus | reverse complement strand
TCTTCTTGAATTTAATCCATTCTTGTGGATGTGAACCCATTGTAAGTGGGACCATTTGATGAGGTGAGGTTACTTCAGTTATGACATGGCTCAACTCAATCAGAGTGGGTCTTGATCCTACTCCTGGAGTCTTTTAAGCAGAATGAAATTCAGACAGAGAGAAAGCCAAAGGGAGCATCCAGAAGCTGAAAGCCAACAGAACCCCGTGGAGAATGGAGAAGCCAGGAGAGGCTGCTATGTGCATTGCCATGAGACAAAGGAACTCAGGACCAAAGATCACTGGCAGCCAGCCCCAGAACTCTTGTCTTTGGGAAGAAAACATCACATTGATGATGCTTTGATTTGGACTTTTCCTAGCCTCAAAACAAGGAACCAATAAATTCTCATTGTTTAAGCCAACCTATTGCATGGTGTCTGCTTTAGCCAAGAGGAAACTAAAACACCATTCCTGCTTTCCACATCTGCAACAATTTTTCTGTATCCTCTTACTCTGTGTTACTTGTCTAATACCATTTATCACTATCTGGTATCTTACAGTAGTTGTATTTATTTGTTTATAAGTCTATCTCCTTTCCACTAGAAATGGACACCATGAGACCAGGATCTTTATTTTGTCCATTTGCTGTGTTCTCAGCAGTAGAAGACTGTCTGCCACCCCATAGAAGCTCGATAAATTTTACTGAATGAATAAGTATTACTTCCATAAAACAAAATGGATATAAGGAAAAAAGCCAAATAGAAATTGAATGACTGCAAAATATAATGATTGAAATTTTTATAAAAGCACAAAACTCTCAATAAAATGGAAATAAAGTTCCTACCTATAGCGTTGTTGTGAACATTAAATAATTTAATTGCATGTAAAAAACTTAGAACCGGACCTGGTACATAGTAATCACTGAATCAGTGTCTGCTATTTTTAATGTGTGCCAAATGGAAGGATGGACACCAAGGGAAAAATAATTAGCAACCTGGAATATTGAGCCAAGGAATTCTCCCACAATTCAGATCTAAAGGATAAAGAGATACAAAGCATTAAAAAAGTATATAAAGCATGGAGGATAGATCCAGAAGTTCTGCCATCCATCTAATAAGCATTTAGAAGGAGAAAATAGATAAAATTGAAGGGACACAATATTTAAAAAATAAGAATTTACCAAAACTGAAAAAAAAAAGAACCAGGGAGTTCAAGATGTATACAGATCCTAAGTGTGTGGCTTGAAAATTTTCCTCAAAGTAAACACACCTGTGTGAACTTTACCTGAATCAGGAAAGGCACTATCAATCAGCCCAAGGACCTAAAGAATAATCTATACACAGACTTCTAACACTATAGAATAGTTTGTTCTAAAACATGAAAATTCTTTCTCTCCCTCTCCTCCCTCCTCTAGGTTTATGAGATTTATCCATAGTTGGCAAACTATGGTCCACAGGCCAAGTCTATCTTGACTTCTGTTTTTATAAATAAAGTTTTATTGAAACATAGCCATTCCCATTCACTCACATTTTATCTGTGTTGTTGCTTTCTCACTGCATGAGTAGAGTTGAGTAGTTAAAACAGAGACTCTATCCCACAAAGTAAAAAATACAGAAAAGTTTTGCCAACCACTTACAGAAAATGTTTGCTGACCTCTGTTTTATGGCATTCCAATGTGTGAATATAGTGCAATTTTTTACCCATTCTAATGTCAGTTAACATTTGGATAGTTGTCATTTTTAGATTACTACAAATAAAGCTGTTATGAACATTCTGGTACATACCTTTTTAAAATTTGCATATGAATTTCTTTAGGGTATATAAATAAGAGTAGAATCGTGGGTTCTAAGGCATACTGTTGTTCAATTTCAGTAGACACTGCTGAACTGTTTTCCAAAGTGGTTGTACCAACTCACTTGTACACCAGCAATGTGTGAGAGCTCTGGTTGCTCAAAACCTCACCAATATTTGGTACTTTCTGTCATTTTCATCTTAGCCACTCTAGTGGGATGTAGTGGTATTGCACTATGATTGTAATTTGTCTTTTCCTATATCTTGCTCACATTTTTATGCTTATTTTCCATTTGATATCTTCTTTTCAATATGCCCCTCCCTAATTTCTTATAAAATTGGGCACCTGTTCATGTGTTTTATAAATCCATTACATTTGCTATTACTCCATTGTCTAGCTTTCTTGTGAAACTTGTGAACTGCCTGCTCAAGGCTTTTACCTATTTTCTTAAATTTATTGAAATATATCACTCATACATGAACATACATAAACATTAAGTGTATAGCAATAGCTGTCAACTTACAAAACGTCATACAGGGCTCTCATACCTCACCCTACAAGGTACCACAAATACCTTGAAATTGTTGTTAAATGTTTTTAACTAAAAATTAAAGAGCATTTTCAAAATATTACTGCTAAACAAAGTATTTTCCCCCAACCCACCCTATTATTATTGTTATTATTTTTATATCATTTATATATGAACATACTTAAACAATAAGTATATAGTAAAAGTTGTGAATTTACAAAGCAAACATTCATAACATCATACAGGGGTCCAAGAATCCACCCTCCACCAACATATGGCAATGTCATGAGACATTTGTTACAAATTAAGAAAGAATATTGTCAAAATCTTACTTCTAATTATAGTCCTTATCTTACATTTGGTGTATTTTTCTTCCAACTCACCCTATTATTATTTTTAAATATATTTTCATGACCAAAGTTGTAAACTTACAAAACAATCATGCATATGTGCAGAATTCCCAAACAACACCCCTCTATCAACCCACCACACCGTGGTGGAATATTTGTTACAGATTACGAGATAATGTCATCCCATTATTACCAGGCCTACAATGTACAATTGGCACACATTTTCCGTAGTCTCCCATTATCAACTCAGTACATCTTTGGCATAGATGTAAGAATATTACATTATTACTGTTAACCACAATCCATAGGTCACTCCAGTTGTACTTTCCCCATGCTTCTCCACATTCCCACCACCCTGCAATAGTGATGTACATCTGCTCTAGCTCACAAAGGACCTTCTTGAATCTGTACCATCAGCCACTGGTCTCATCCACCTCTGGGTTTACTGTGCTATTCAGTCCCTAGATTATTCTCTAGCTTTCTGTCAGTTGGCATTTTCATCCCTAGAGCACCATTTTCAGCCACATCCCCATTTATAAACCAGCTGTTTCTCACTATAATGTGTTACCATCAACTCTGTACATTTCCACACTTTTATAGTAAGTTTAATTAAAACTTCTACATACATTAAATATCAGTAGTCCATCTCAGTCCTCCTCTTATCTCCTTTAAGAATCCACCACCTACCACCAGGTCTTGAAGATATTTTCCTACAATTTCTTCTAAAAAAATTTTTTTTTTAAAGATTTTATTTATTTATTCATTTATCCCCCCCTTGCTGCTTGTGCTCGCTGGGTCAGCTAACCACGCCGTGTGGGCGGGCTTTGCCTTCACCAGGAGGCCCCGGGAACCGAACCCGGGGCCTCCCATATGGTAAACAGGAGCCCTACTGATTGAGCCACAGCCGCTTCCCTCTTCTAAAATTTTAATGGCTCTTGCTTTAATATTTAGGTTTTTGATCCATTTTGAGTTAATTTTTGTGTAAGGTGTGAGATAGGGGTCCTCTTGCCTTCTTTTGCTATGGATATCCAGTTTTCTCAACACCATTTGTTGAATGGACTGTTCTGCCCAATCTGGGTGGGATTGACAAACTAGTCAAAAATCACTTGAACATAGATGTGAGGGTCTGTTTTTTAACCATCAATTCAATTCCATTGTTCTATGTGTCTCTCTTTATGCCAGGGCCATGCTGTTTTTACCACTGTATCTAGGTAATATGAATTAAAGTCTGGAAATGAGACTCCTTCAACTTCGCTTTTCCTTTTTAAGATGTTTCTGGCTATTAGAACCCCTTAACCTTCCAAATAAATTTGACAATAATGTTTTCCATTTATTTAAAAAATGCTGGTGGAATTTTTATTGGGATTGCATTGAATTTGTATATCAATTTTTGTAGAATTGACATCTTAATGATATTTAATCTTCCAATCAGTGAGCATGGAATGTTCTTCCAATTATTTAGGCCTTTTTAAATTTTTCTTTAAAAAATGAGTTGTAGTTTTCTTTTACTGATATAATCTTATTTCTAGACTCTCTTCCAGGCCTCTCTCGCCTGTCTTTTCTTTTCAGGCTGTAGCACACACCCTTTAGTATTTCCTGCAAAGCAGGTCTCTTGGTTATAAACTCTCTCAGTTTATGTTTATCTGTGAATATTCTAAACTCATCTTCATTTTTGAAAGACAATCTTGCCAGATATAAGATTCTTGGCTGGAAGTTTTTCTCTTGCAGTATGTTAAATATATCATACCATTGTCTTCTTGCCTCCATGGTTTCTGTTGAGAAATTAGCACTTAATCTAATTGGGTATCTCTTATATGTTTTGCATTGCTTTTCTCTTGCTGCTCTCAGAATTCTCTCTTTGTCTTTGTCATTTGACATTCGGATTAGTATGTGTCTTGGAGTTGGTGTATTTGGAATTTTTTGGATGGGAGTAAGTCGTGCTTCTTGGACATGGTTATCTATGCCCCTTAATACGGTTGAGAAATTTTCTACCGTTATTTTTCAAATATTCCTTCTGCTCCTTTTCCCTTCTTTTCTCCTTCTGGGACACCCATGGCATGTATGTTTGCATGTCTCTCATGTTCATTTAGTTCCCTGAGAACTTGTTCAAGTTTTTCCAATCTTTTCTTCATCTGTTGTTTTGTATGTTCATTTTCAGAGGCCATTTCTTTAACCTCACCAATCCTTTCTTCTGCCTCCTCAAATCTGTTATTATACGATTGCAGTGTATTTTTAATCTCATTTAGTGCACCTTTCATTCCCATAAGATCTGCTATTTTTCTATGTATGCTTTCAAATTCTTCTTTGTGCTCATCCAAAGTCTTCTTAATATCCTTAATTTCTTTAGCCATAGCATTGAATTTATTAAGGATATTTATTTGAACATCTATGATTAGTTGTATCAACTCCTTTATGTCATCTGGAGGCTAATCTTGTTTCTTTAAGTTGGCCGTATCTTCCTGTATCTTGGTGTAGATTGTAATTTTTTGTTGGTGTCTTGGCATTTGGCTTACTAGAGTATTAATCCTGGGTACAGTTTTTCTCTTTAGTTTTGGGTTTACTGCCCTTTCTCCCTTGCTGGTTGTGTAGTAGGAGCCAAGCATGTAGTTGGTGCTATAAGCTGTGGAAGCTCAAGCTGCCCTCATTGCCCCAAGGAGCAATGAAGCTTCTCCCAACTTTCTCTTTTTCCAGGGGTAGGGACAGAGCCATAGCCGTGTGGAATAATCCAACTTATGCAGGCCTAGACTGTAGTTGCCCAGAGAGTCTGATGAAGCTTCACGCCCCTTTCTCCCTTGCCTGGGGCGGGGATGGAGCTGCAGGTGTGGGCAGCAATTTATGCAGTGCAGGTCCAAAATGACCGCAGTTGCCCCGGTAGGCTTCTGATTATTCAGTCTGTGCCAGATAAATGTACCTGCAGGTACCCGAATAGGTTGCTGCAGGACCTGCCAGCTTCCTCCCTGCTAGAGGTGGGGCTGAAGGCTAGGCTAGGGTTGCAGGCCAATCTGGGTGAAAGAAACTGGTCTCTATCATCACTGTGATTTTCAGTCAGCCTGGCTTCCCCTCATGCTGGGGGTGGAGTCAAAATGGCAACTATTGGCGTCCTTCTGACGTAGACAGTTTCAAACTTTAGCTGTTCTTAGGGTTATCCTTTAGCCATCAGAATTTACTAATCAGTAGCTGAGATTGGTGGCCAACTGTCTCTTCCTCCCCTGATTTTGGGAAGTGCAGCTTCCAATTCCAGCCACGGAACAGCTCCCAAGGTGGCTTGTGCCTCTAGTGGAGGATGGGCACAGGCCTCCGTGGCCTGGAGGGCTCTACTTACGAATCTTCTCTGTAGATGGGCAGTCTCCTCTTTCCATTCTTTCAAGGATGTTTCAGGATGCACTTCTGGTCTCCTGGTTAGCTCTAGACAAGTGCTCTAGATAGCTCGAGGTGATCACCAACTACCCCGTGGCAGGAGCTGATTCTAGGAGCTTTTTACTCTGCCGCCATCTTACTGGTTGTCTCTTCTACCTATTTTTAATTGAGTTTCCCTGTATTTCTCTTATTGTTTTGTAGGCATTCTTTACTTTTTAGATATGATTTAGTTTTTGTAATTTGTATGTATTTCAAGTATATTTTCTCACTCTGTGTCTCACCTCATCTTATTCTTAATAATGATTTTGATGAACAGAATCATCAGAGCGACAGGTTCAGGTGTCCATTCCTTCCTCTCAGAGTCCATGGAACTCAGGGAAAGATGACCCATTCCTAGCTCCTGTGGAGGGTAATAATTAATCTAACCCTCTGAACTAATCATGGGTATATACATTTGCTATTAGATTCAGGAATAAGAAAATCAGTTCACAGTGTTGCACTGGGACAGTTAATGTTTTGGAGTTGACATGTGACCTAAGTTGGTTCTATTAATACTGATGGAAGATATGTTATTTCTTAGTTAGTGAAAAGTTCCATTCTCTGCTAATAGTCTGACTACCTTTTTCCTTTTGGCTGGCACTTTTAAAATATCCCAGCTAAGAAATATTTGCTTGCTCTAAAGTCATAAAGATTCCTCCTATGTTTTGTTCTAGAAGCTGCTTGTTCACGTTCAGATCTGCTATGATTGATTTTTTTATATACTGTGAAGCAGGCCTCAAAATATGTATATTTCTCATACTGATTACCAGTTGGCCCAATATTCTTTACTGAAAAGACCATACATTTCTGTGTCAAGGGTCCTAAGACCACCCTCAGGTTTGATGAGTTGATAGAAAGACTCAGAAAAGCTATGATACTCACACTTACAGTTTATTACAGCAATAGGATACCACTTAGAATCAGTAAAGGGAAAAGGTGCACAGGACAAAGAGCAGAAAGAACTCGGTGCAAGCGTCCAGTTGTGTTCCCTGAGTGGAGTTGCACAGACAGCAGTTAATTCTCCCAGCAACTATGTGACAACATACATGAAGGGCTGCCAGCTGGGGAGCCTACCTGGGCCTTGGTGTCCAGGTTTCCACTGGGGATCAGATGCACAGGCTTGCAGCACCCATGGGGCTGACCTTAGCTACTCGGTCTCCAGCACTCCCAGAGGTCAAACTGACACAACATGGCCCAGGGCCTCAGGCATTAAAAAAACTCTTATCAGGCAGGGTATTCCAAGGGCTCAGAGCTTATCTCCCAGGAGCTGATCCAGGGTCAGTCCTTACCTTAGAATGTGCAGGATTTGAGTGACCCAAGTCTGCTGAGTTAACTACTGCACAGGCTACCCCTCTGACCCTTGGCCTGTGCTCTCTTACAGCAAAACAGTCCTATTTGTTTGAGCATATGCATTTAATATAGTATTTGTATAGCAAATAGAAACTGGTATCAGTAGGAATAGGCCCAAAATTTGTAGAAATTAGTGTGGGGTAAGGATAGATTTAAAGAAACAATTAGTCCATCTTATAAATCCATTACATTTGTCTATTTTTATACGAATTGGACTACTCATTTCTTCCCTTGATCTACCACTATTTAGGCATTATGATAAACATGTGCAGAGCTATTTTGCATAGAAATTAGATGATAGTTAACTAAATCCAATTCTTCCCCAGGCCAGTCATTTTCCATCAATATTACACCCCGAGGAAGCTTTAACTCAATCTGCCAATACATTTTATCATTAGCACCAGTATTAGCCTATGACATTTGCATAAGGTAGTTGAATCTCACCAACATTGCCAGTGCTACACCATATTACAATCTGGTCATGGTACAATTAATTTCATTATAGAACAAATTAGTAAGAATCACAGAGGTATTTGCCATGACTTCCCAACAGAATTGGCCCTTCCCATGTACCAGACATAATAATGGAGGCTATCAACACAATTGACCATGATTTGATTATTTGTGGGTTCCAAGTGAGTTGAGGACAAAGCCAATCACTCCATCTCAATTCACAGACCTGTAGTGAGACTGGTTTCCACTTATGCTGTTGTATAACAGGGCCCACCTCTCTCCTATGGGGAGGAAATGGATGGTATTTAGAGTAGTTCCTATCCCTGCCAACTTGTTCTACAGGATACATCTTATTCTCATCTATTCTAGGGGTGAGGGCAGTCATCATGCATCAATATAAATCAAAGCTCCTCCCCAAAAAAGCTTCCCTAAGTTTTGAGGTCCACAAGTTTCCCATAAGCATTCCCTTTGAGCCTCTGCCCTAGGATGAGGGCCATTGCCCAATGGCTACTTCAGCCTCCATCTCTATTAAAATGGCCAAAAGGCCCTGTTGGATCAGAGTACAATCCCTTTCTCAGTGCTTGGTTCCAGCAATAGTTGTTGAGTCTGCCTAACTCACTTCACTAATGCTTCATCATCTTTCCAGGCTTACTTCCATCTCTTTCCTTCATCCTGAAAGTAACTCCCTCTTATAAACTCATTCTAGTTCATCTTTTTCCTCTGAATGCTGCTCCTTATAAAAACAAGTTCAGCTTGTACCATGATTCCTAGATGGGCAGATATCTCTGCTAAAGTCCTTTCCTGTATTATTGGCAAATTTTGTTTAATACATCAGTTATGCTGTTGTCATTGCACACTAACGGCCTGACTACAGGTAGGATACATGTTTTTTACCCAAAAAGTTTTAGGTGCCCCATACTACAGTTAGATGAGTGGTAAGCACACCTAGATAGTTTAGTCTGAGTATGTCATAAGGCTTCCCATAGCCATCCTCATTTCAAGGTGAGGCTGTTCCCCAGGGGAATTTGCATATATCATGTGATTCCTACTGCTGTACTCCCAGCAGAAACCCATTGTCTTTCTCTATTCTGTTAATAGTTTACATCCACAAAAACAAGGGTGATATGTATTTTGAGCACAGGACACTGTGGCATGGCTGATACATATCCAGGGACCTTTGTAAGCATTCATTAATCAAGGTTTATATTTACATAGTAATCAGACTACTGGAAGTTGTACATTACATGATCCAATTGTCCAGTACAGAGGAGTTTCTGTAAATTCCTTCCCAAATAATATCCATTGTAATAAACTCTTCATTTTATGTTGCCAAAACAAATACCAGACAATGAGTAGGATTAACATCAGGAATTTGTTGGGTCATGGTTTCAAAGGCTAGGAAGCTGGCTTCTTCCTGGGTGGTATCTTCTGGTTGGTGGCAATCTTTGGGTTTCCTTGACTTTTTAGTCATGTGGGATGGCACCATCTTCTCCTTACTCTTCCCAGTTCCGCTGACTAGCAGCTACTGGCTGCTCCCCATGGCTTCTATTTCCATGTTCAATTTCCTTTGCTTATTTGGACTTTATCTATGTTGGATTAAGACCCAACTTCATTCAGTTTGGGCACGCTTTAATAACATCTTCAAATGTCCTATCTACAGGACCAGGGGCTGGGACTTGAACATGCTTTTTGTGGGAGACATGATTCAATCCCAACATAGGCATAGCCTGAAAACAAAAGTCAAAAGATCCTAGCACATTACTACAGTTCCACTGAGTCATTGACAATTGCTCCATTCATCATCTTATTTTATCATTGTACTGTCTTCCAGAGTGATGCCGCTCAGGTGTGCAGGCTTCCATGAGACCTTGACAGGTTCCCAAAGCAGGGGAGGGCTTGATAAACATGGCTTCACCTTTGAGTCATCTAGTGTAATTGTGTTGAGAGACAATATCAGTCCCTTGCTCTAAGCCTCTCGAAGGCAACAAGTAATATTGGCTTTTTCCTTGTTACACAACCCCTTTATTCACTCCTTTTCCCTCACTTTATATTTATCCTTCCCTCCATTTTAAATTGATTTTAAACCAAAAATTTCCCACTCTGGTAGAGATGCTAGGCTCATCTCCTGTGCTGGTAGAGTTTTCTGGCAGCACTAGCAGCCTATCAAGTCCCTCCCCATCAGTCTGTTCCACTTCATATAAGGCAGGATTACACAGTTACAGAACTCGTAGGCTATCTCGACTACTTAATAGTACAGCTGCATTCAGTGTCAACCCCAATTTTGAAAGATGGAGCAAAGCCACAATTCATTCTATCAGGACCTTAGAAGTTCTGGTATAAAGGCTTAAAAGGATAGTTACAGTATCTTATTTAGAAATCATCTCTGCTTTTGGCAACTGCAATCGCTGCCCTGTTTCCGAGACTACTGCATCAGGTAGAAACAAAAGCAAGCTGAAGTGATGCAGGGTAGAATTGTGTAGTTGTACCAGCATCATTTCCTACCCCATCTTCCCCAAGTCCTTCCTAGAAAAGGGAGGAATCTATCTAGTGGGGTATGGTAGAATGAATTACTTACTCTTCCCTCCAAAAAACCCACACATGTTCTTTATCTTAATTCCATTTCTGTGGATGTGAACCCATGTAAAGAGGACCTTTCAAAGAGTCCATTTTTAGTTAGGTGTGGCCAACTGAGTCAGGATGGGTCCTTCATCCCATTACTGGAGATGTAAGCAGAAAGCCTATTATTTCCACAAATTTAAATAACAAGTGCTTCAATTGCCCCTTCCAATTAGCTACCAAAACACTATTCTGAGGGTGATATCCAGCAGGGTATGTCCATTTGATGTGGTATCTCTCTGCCCGTAATTGGACACCATGGACTGTAAAATGTGTTCCTTGATCTGAAGAAATATAGCTTAGCATTCCAAATTGGGGCGGTATTTTCTGTCCAGGCCTTTTATGGCATTTTGAGAATCTGCCTCTTCCTCCTGGTATAAGCCCAGTCCAAAGTACGTGTCTTCTTCTTCCAGGACCCATTTGTGGGCTCCCGAGGCTATCAGCAGTGGTCTGATGCGGTCCACTTGCCAGCTCTCCGCAGGAGCCTCTCGCCGCCCTGCCGCAGGGAATCTGCACACGGCCACCTGCAGCCGCATCGTTCTTGCTGGCAGACATGGCACTTGTTGACATTCTGTGCCTCAGAGGTGTAGCAGGAATATGGTGACAATCAGCTCATACCTTCATGTCAGCTCATCTCATAGATCCAAGTGAGCACACAGGATATCCACTTCCAGTGTCAATCGCCTTCTGATCCTGGGAGAGTGTTCTTCTGATGGACATTGACATGCCCTCCTTTCATGCACCCCTTAAATTCCACAGGGCCACGCCCCATACAGGCGCCCCTTTAACAGTCCAGATTTCCATTGTCCATTTGCTAGACCACAAAGCCCGGGCATTGGCCGCCTCCTGTGAGTGAGTCAGTAAACATGGGGGTCTTACTGTTGTTCAGTTCTTTCATCACTGCAAGGAACATAGCAGCTAATTCATCGCACTGAACTGATTGTTCTTACTTTCTTCTATCAACTTTCCCACCAGCTGGTCGTAGTGAGGCAGCGTCCGAACAAAACTCCATCCACGTTGGAGCTGCCATCCATAAAACAGGAAGCTTTTGGTCGATAAATTGAAAGCTGTTCATAGGTTACTACATGTGACAATAGGATGTAGCAGCACCTCAGGTGGTTTCAAAATCAGCCCTAGAGGAAAAGAGGCGACCTACTCATGGAGAGAAGATACCCTTGCATGCCTCTGGCAGCACGTTCCTGTATAAAGCATTTACATGCTTGGAACATTCTTCCTTATTAAAATTCTACTCTGACATTACCCAAGATAAGATTATTTTATGCCCTTCAGTTTTAGGGCAGTTTCAATTAATGCCCAATTGCAAGGAAATAATTGCTTCTCATATGGCATATACCATCTTGCCATATCTGGAAAGTTTCTGGTTCCCAATCCCAGTGATTGCCTCTGGGTGGCACTAATGGGCTATTGCCACAAATTCTAACCTGTGTAAGTTTGAGTTGCTGATACTTTCAAAATCATATCTGAGTGTGTAAGATAAGGGCCCAAAGGCATAGACAGAGCTACCACCTTTTTTTAAACTAAGAAGATAGCATGAACACAGCTCCCCCCCTCACAAATTATGAGCTGAATTTTCCACATTTGGGGAAATCACAGTGGTCAGCCCATCTTGGATCAGCCTCGTCTTGGGAAAACCACGTTTGTTTATCCTGGTATTTCCCCTTCCACATTCTGCAATTCAGACATTTTGTGCCTCAGAGGTGTGACAGGAATATGGTGACAATCAGCTCATATCTTCATGATATGTTCAAGTCTCCATTCAAACGCAGCCTTCTTTCAGGTAGTTTTATGGATAGGAGTTAGCAACATTTCCAGATATGTTCTCTAAAATCCAAGCAATACAACCAGATGCCAGGCTTCTTGCTCAGTTCTAGAAGTAGGCAATGACAGCATTTATTTTCAGTTGCCTGTAAAAGTTATGGGTGGCTCTGCTCAGGTTATTTCTTAAAAAATCACCCTTTGTCTGGGTCTTTGAATTTTTGCTGGAAGGATCAATCAGCCTTTGTTTCTTAAGGGAAACTACTTTATCAGAGCCTTATCTGACCCGGGGAAAACTAATTAGACAACTCTAGCGCTCTTGTAACCTTCCACTATCACGTAAGGATAGGATTAAAAAGACCAAGAACAGCTTTTTAAGGTCCCAGCACGGGGTCAGGTCCACTGAAAACTGAGTTTTAATCAAAAGGTTGTAGAAGGCTTCCTCTCCCTCTCCACCACTACATCAACGGACTCTAGCATGATAACCGTGGATTAAACAGCAAGGCACGGGCTCTACTTAAGGAATTATTAGGGAAACTAAAAAATATTAGGGAAGGGAGCAACATTAAAGGAAAGCAGAAGAAACTGCTGTATCAAAAATTAAACACAGCTCAAGTCCTGGACAGATTAACATAAATTACACATGAAAAGCCTGATTACCTCATTCCTATTATGAGATGCACCATGTCTGGCAGTCAACAAACAATTACATGGTATGCCAAAAATAATTTTTGAAAGTTCAGAGGAGACAAAGCAAACATTATAACCTGATTCAAATATGACATATTTGGAATTATAAGATTGGGAATTTAAAGTAGCTATGATTATTATGTTAATGACTTCAATGGAAAAAGTATATTAAATGCAAGAACATGTGAGAAATATAAGCAGAGAGATGGAAAGTCTAAGGAAGAATCAAAAGGAAATGTTAGAAATAAAAAATACACTGTGACAGAAAGGAAGAATGCCTTGATGAACTTATCAGCAGACTGGACACAGCTGGGAAAAGAACCAGTGAACTTGAATATGTGTAACTAGAAAATTCCCAAACAGAAATAAAGAGAGAAAAAAAGAATGAAAAAAAATGGAACAGAATATCCAAGAACTATGGAGCAGTTACAAAGGTTGGAACATCTGTATAATGGGAATATCAGAACAAGAATGAGGAAAGGCGCAGAAGAAATAATTGAAGTAATAATAGCTGAGAATTTTCCAAAATCTCAGACACCAAATCACAGATCAAGGAACCTCAGAGAACACCAAGGAAGATAAATGCCAACAATGTACACCTAGGCTATCATATTAAAACTGCAGAAATCCAAAAAACAAAGAGAAAATCTTGAAAGAAACTAGTAGGAAAAAGCCACCTGACCTATAGAGAACATGCTAAGAATTACATCAGACTTCTCAGAAAACATGCCAGCAGACATGAAGTGAAAGATTTTAGTGGTTGAAAGGAACAAACCACAAACCTATAATTCTATCCAGCAAAATTGTCGTTAAAAAGTGAAGGAGAAAAAAAGAATTTCTCAGACAAACAAAAATTGAGGGTATTTGTCACCAGTAAATCTGCCTTGTAAGATCTGTTAAATGAAGTTCTTCTGAGACAAAGAAAACGACAGTCTGTAACCTCAGATCTACATAAAGGAAGGAATTGGGACATAAGAAAGGGGCATTCTGGAATGAATACATGAAGGTAAAATAAAATCACTTCTTCTTATTCTTAACTGGTCTCACAGATGACTGTTGTTTAAATTAATAATAGCAACGATGCATTGGGCCATCATAGCTTATGGATAAGTAAGATTAACGATAGCAGAGTTCCAAGGACTGGGAGAGGCGTGTTGGGAACGCTCCGATACAGGTCCCTGCACTATCCATGAAGTGGTGCAATGTTACCTGAAGGTCGACTTAGACTAGTTATAAAGGTACATGCAAACTGTAGAGCACAACTTAAACTTTCAAAACCTTTTTATAATTGATAAGCTAAAACAGGAGAGAAAAATGGAATAATAAAAGAGGCTCAATTGAAACTAGAGAAGGCAGAAAAAGAGGAGAAGATAGAAAAAGAAATAAAGAGCAAGGACAATACAGAAAACTGTTATAAATGGGGTAGCTATTAATCCCACTATATTAATGATGACTTTAAATATGAATCGTCTAAATATGCCATTTAAAAGACAAAGATTAACAGTGGATAAGAAAACAATCCAATTATACGTTGTCTGTAAGAAACCCATTTTGAATATAAAGAAAAGAATAAATTAATATTAAAGGGATGGGGGAAAGTGTACCATGCTAACATTAACCAGAAGTAAGCTGGAGGAATAGAAAGTCTGATTAGGCCTATATCTATACATTGAATCAGACAAAGCAGACTTCAAAACAAGGAAAATCATCAGGGAAAAGCAGGGCATTATATAATGATAAAAGGGTTAATTCTCCCATAAGACTTAGAAACCCTGAATGCATTAACAACAGAGCAGCAAAATATGTGAAATGAATACTGATAGAACTACAAGGAGAAACAGACAAACCAAATATACAATTGGAAACATTAGCAATGCCCCATCAGGAAGTGACAGAGCCAGTGGGCAAAAAATCAGTAAGGCAATAGTCTAACTGAATAGCATCCTTAAGCAACAGGATCTAACTGGCATGGATAGAATTCTACATCTGATAACAGTAGAACACACATTCTCCTTAAGCTCACATGGAACATTCATCAAAGTAGACCACATTCTGGGCCATCAGAAATTTAAAAGAATTGAAATCATACAAAGTATGCTCTCAGAAGACAATGTGATTCAACGAGAAATCAATAACAGAAAGATAGATGGAAAATCCCCAAATATTTGGAAATTAAATGATACACTTCCATATAATACATGGATCAAAGAATAAGTCTTAAGACTAATTAAAAAACATTTTGAACTAAGTGAAAATGAAAATAGAACTTATTGAAATTTGTGGGATACAAAAAAGTGTGCATAGAGGGAAACATATAGCTTTGAATAAATATATTAGAAAAGAAAAAATATCTAAAACCAATAATCTAAGCTTCCACCTTAGAAAACCAAAGAAACAAGAGTAATATAAATTTAAAGAAAGCAGAAGAAAAGAAATAATAAAAATAATAGCAGAAATCAATGAATTGGAAACAGGAAAACAATGGAGAAAATCAATGAAAACAAAAGTTAGTCCTTTGAAAAAAATCACTAAAATAGAAAGCCTTAGCCAGATTAGTCAAGAAAAAGGAGAGAAATCACACATTTTTAATAACAGAAATAAAAGAGGGATCATCCTTACTGATACTACGGCAAATTAAAGAATAATAAAAGAATATTATGAACAATTCTACACCCACAATTTGATAATTTAGATAAAATGGACCAATTCTTTGAAAGACTCAAACTAGCTAAACTCATATAGGAGAAATAGAAAGTCTGATTAGACCTATATCTATTAAAAGAATTAAATAAGTTATTAATACATTTCAAACCACAAGCACCAGGCCGAAATGATTTCCATGGTGAAGTCTACCAAACATTTATGGAAGAAACAATTCCAATTCTCTACAATCTCTCCCAGAAAATGAAAGCAGAAGGAACACTTCTTAGGCAAAGACATTAAAAGAAAGCAAAACTATAGACCAATATCCTTCATGAACATAGAAACAAAAATCCTCAAGAAAATGTTAGCAGAGCAAGTTCAACAGTGTATACAAATAGGTATAGGGGAGCGGATGTAGCTCAAGTGGTTGAGCACCTGCTTCCCACGTACAAGGTCCCGGGTTTGATCCCCAGTGCCTCCTAAAAAAAAAATCAAAAACCTCTCTCACTGGGAAGTGGATGTAGCTCAGTGGTTGAGCACTTCCTTCCAATGTATGAGATCCTGGGTTCAATCCCTGGTACCTCCTAAAAAGGAAAAATAACTCTATACTACAACCCAGTGGAATTTATCCCAGGTATGCAAGAAGGCAGTTTAAACATTAAAAACAATCAAATAGGGAAGCGGATGTAGCTCAAGTGGTTGAGCACCTGCATCCCATGTACAAGGTCCCATGTTCAATCCCCGGTACCTCCTAAAAACAAATGAAAAAACCAACTCTCACTGGGGAGTAGATGTAGCTTAGTGGTTGAGCACTGGCTTCCCATGTACAAGATTCTGGGTTCAATCCCCAATACTTTCTAAAACAAACAAAGAAACAATCAAATAATGTAATACATCACATTAATAGGCTAAAGCAGAAATATCATATGATCATATAAACGATGCAGAAAAAGCATTTGACAAAATCCAACACCCATTAATTATAAAAACTCCCAGCAAACAAAGAATAGAGTGAGACATCCTTAGCTTGATAAGAACATCTACAAAACTTTACATCTAACATCATACTTAACAATGAAAAAGTAATTGCTTTTATCCCTAAGATCAGGAAAAAGCTAGATTGTACTTTTTCACTACACTTATTTAATATTGTAATGGAAATCCTTACTAATGTAATAAGACAAGGAAAGGAAATAAAAAGTATATTATTGAGAAGGCAGAAATAAAACTTTTTAGATGACATTATTTTCTATATAGAAAACCCCAAAGAATCAACAATAACAACAAAAATTCCTGAACTAATGAGCAATTAAAACAAGGTTGTGGGATAAAAGGTCAATACACAAAAGCCGGTTGTATTCCTACATGTCAACAATGAACAATTTGAAATAAAAAACACGAAGCCACTTACACTAGTTTTCCCTAAAATGAAATTGTTAGGTATAAATCTAACAAATATGTACAAGATATATATGAAGAAAAACTCTAACTCTCTGAAGAAAGAAATCAAATATCTAAATAAATGGTGGTATATTCCATGTTCATAGATAGGAAGACTCAATATCATTAAAATATCAATTCTTTCCAACTTTATCTGTAGATTCATTTCAATCCCAATAAAAATCACAGCTAGTAATATTTTGTGGATATGGACAAACTGATTCTAAAGTTTCTATGGAAAAGCAAAACCCCAGAATAACAAACAAAATACTGAAGAAGAAAAACAAAGGATTGATATTACTTGATTTTAAGAATTACTCTATAGCTACGGTAGTGAAGACAGTGTGGTATTGGTGAAAGAATAGACAAATGGATCAATGAGACAGAATTGAAAGCCAAAAATTAGATCCAAACAAATATAGTCACCTGATCTTTAACAAAGGAGCCAGGGCAAAACAATGGAGAATGGATAATGCTTTCAACTTATGATAGTGAAACAGTGGGAAATCCACATTAAAAAAAAAAAAAGACTGTAGGCACAGATCTTACCCCCTTTATCTCAGAATGGATCAGAGACCTAAATGTAAAATGCAAAGCTATAAAACTAATAGAAGATAACACATGAGATAATCTAGGTGTCCTTGGGTTTGGCGATGACTTTTTAGATACAACGCTAAAAGCATGATTCATGAAAGAAAAAAAATTGATAAATTGAAGTCTATTAAAATTGAAAATTTCTGCTCTGGAAGATGGTAAGATAATAAAAGTCTAGTCAGACTGGGATACAATATTTCAATATTTGCAAAACCATATCTAATCGTAACATTTATGTAATCTAAGTATCTTTTAAAAAATAAAAAAGACTTATTAAAAACATATCTAATAAAGGACTTGTATTAAAAATATACAAAGAACTTCACTTGCTCTTCATTACCTCATATTTCAAAGCTTCCATCTGGGATCATTTGGGGGAATTGACATTTGAACAATATATAATTGGACACTTCTCTATTTATTTAGGATTTCTTTAATTTTCCTTATCAATATTCTTCAGTGTTTAGTGTGGACATCTTGTGTGTCTTCTATTAAAGTTATTCCTTGTTATTTCATTGATACTACAAATGGATTTTAAATTGTATTTTCTTATTGTTTGTTGCTAGTATCTATAAATAAAGCTCATTTTTGTATAAAATGTTATGTCCTGTGACTAGATCACTTATTAGATCTAGTAGTTGGATTGTAGATTCCTGAATATTTTATAAGTAGGAAATCATATTATCTGTAAATAAAAAATTTTCATCCCCCTTTTCTTCAATCCCTTTTTCTTTTTTTTTTTTTTTTTTTTCTGACCTTGTGCATTGACTGAAACTACCAGCAAAATGTTAAATAAAAGTAGTGAGAGCAGACTTTCTTGCCTTGTTCCTGATCTTAGGGGGAAAAACATTCAGTTTTTCACCATCATGTATGCTAATAGCTGTAAGTTTTTATAGATGCCTTTTTTCAGTTTGAGGAAGTTTTCTTCAAACCTTCTATTCCTAGTTTCCAAGATACTTACTCTGAATGCATGCTGAATTTTGTCAAAGGCTTTTCCTGCACTTTTGAGAGGATCATATGGTTTCTTCTTTTATTCTGTTAATGTGGTGAATTACAATGATTAATTTTTAAATATTATTCCAATCTTTAATACCTGGAGGAAATCTTACCTGGTCATGATGCAATACTCTTTTGTATTATTTGACTTATTTCCTAATATTTTTAGGGACTTTGTGTCTATGCTAATGAGGGGTGGGTCTGTAGCATTCACTTCTTAGATGGTTTTTGCTTCTTCGTGTTTTGGAAGCAGGGTTTTACTAGCTTCATATCACAAGTTGGAAATTATCCCCTCACCTCTGTTTTCTGAAAGAGTTTGTGTAAGATTGCTATTCTCTCATTGCTAAATTCTTAGTAGCATTTTCCAGAGAAACAACATGGGCCTAGAATTTTCTTTGTAGGAAGATTTTGTTTACACATTCAATTTATTTAATAGATATATGACTATTCAGGTTTTTTTGTTGTGCTTTATTTCAATTTTGATAAGGTGAATTTTTCAAGAGATTTTGGCTTTTCATCTAAATTGTTGAGTTTATTGGCATAATGTTGTTACACCTCAAGCCGTTTTCAGTGATAGTTGTCATTAACACAAGCAAACCCCCTATTTTAATTTTCCCTGCCTTTTATAATCACCTTCATCAGAGAGACTTATACAGCAGTCTTTGCCACATCTAGATTAGCCTGCCGACAATGAAAGTGATGTCATTGTTGATTATGAGCTCAGACGCCTGAAAGGTT
>JAKSZT010053930.1:170357-182852 GCA_026826555.1 Tolypeutes matacus | reverse complement strand
ATTTGTTTTCTACCTATCTCCTTAGTTCTTCTTTCTTTAAAAGTTTTGTAGTTCTACATTTTACATTTATTTTTATGATCCCTTTTGAGTTAAAATTTTAATATAATGTGTGAGGTTTGGGTTTGTGTGTGTGTGTGTGTTTTACTGTAACTGTCTAAGTGCTCCAGCACAATTTGTTGCAAAGGCTATCCTTCCTCCATTGAATTGGTTTTGAATTTTTGCCAAAAATTAGTTAGGGATTGTGGGAAGATGGCAGAATAGGAAGCTCCAGAAATCAGCCTCTCCACCAGAACACTATTAAACAGGCAGAAACTATCTGAATCAACTATTTTGAAACTCTGGAGTTCAGTAGAACCCTATACAGCATTCAAGGAAGAGCAGGAGAAAATGGCTGGTAAATTACAGTAAATACAGATACATTGCTCTCTCCATGTGGTGGTTACCAGCTGCCATCCCCCACTCTTGTGGAAGGATACACTTTCTCGGAGTGGCAGAGCACAGTTGAGAGGCTGAACTTGCTGGGCAGGTCAAGAAAGCACAGCTTTAGGGAGCTGTGGAAGAAGCTAGTGGTGCCCTTCCTGGCACCTCCCTCATCCCCTCTCCAGGGGAATTTGGAGCCAGCCTGTGCTCCCATTGTGGATCCCTGGCTTTATTCTGGTTGGGAAATACAGATTTGGGAAATTTCTTTCTAGCATTCCCCCCACTCTGAATTTTCCTTTCAGGCAAAAGCAGCTTTACAATGAAGGCAGTGTAAGAAACACTTGAGGCAGGTGGCCTGGGGAAAAGGTTTAACTGCTTTAAGACTGACAGTGGAAAACCCAGGAGAGGGAGAAGGTCTCTCTCCTGAGAAGTAGAAGGGGGCATTCAAATTCCTGTGAAGAGGGAAAATCCCAAGGCCAACAGCAAGCACAAGTCTAGGACAGGACTCAAACCCAGAGGGCTGAAACTCAAGAAGACTGTCTTATCACTAGCTGATTACAAACTGAAAAATAAGGCACCACAATGAAGAAATCCCAGAGTCGACATTTTTAAATATTAAAATGTATAGTGTGCCATGAAAGAGTACAAGACAAAGAATCAGGAAATGATGGCCATCCAAAGGAAGAGCATAAAAACCCAAAAAACAACAGCAAAGAAGACCAGAATGTGGACATACTGAAAAAAGCCTTTAAAAAAATGATCTGCAGTATACTCCAGGAGAGGAAAGAAAGTACAGAGAAATATAATTAGACAATATCAGGAAAAAATGAATGAACAGGATAAAAATCTCAATAAAGAAAGAGAAAATTTTTAAATGAATCAAACAACTATTGGAGTTGAAGATCACAATAACTGAAATGAAATTTTTTCTGGAGGGATTCAACAGCAGATTGGATCTGGCAGAAAAAAGAATCAGTGAACTTGAACAGGACAATTGAAATGAGACAGGGTGAGAGCAGAAAGAAAAAAGAATTTTAAAAAGTGAAAATAGCCTAAGGCAGCTCTGGAATACCATAAAGTGTACCAATGTATGCATACCCCAGGAGAAGAAGGAGAGAAAGAGGCATTAAAGAAATAATGACAGAAGACTTCCTAAACTTAGCAAAAGACATGAATATGCACATGTATGAAGCCCTGAGAATGCCAAACAGGACAAACTTGAAGAAAAAATTTGCCCTGTCACATATTGATCAAACTTTTGAATGCAAATGACAAGCAGAATGTTTTGAAACCTGCATAAGAAAAGCAAGAGTTATGTACAAGGAGTCTTCATTAGATTAAGTGCCAATTTCTCATCAGAAACCATGGAAGCAAGAAGGCAGTGGGCTGAAATACTTAAAGTACTGAAAGAAAACAATTTCCAGCCAAGAATTTCATGTCAAGCAATACTTTCTTTCAAAATGAGGAGATGATTAAGATATTCCCACATAAACAAAAACGAAGGGAGTTCATCACCACTATACCTGCCCTACAAGCAATGCTAAATGGGACTTCTTCAGACTGAATGGAAAGGACACTAGACAGTGGTTCAAAGCAGCAAAAAGAAATAAAGGCCTTTGGGAAAGGTAACTATTTGGGTAATTATAAATGCCAGTACTACTATATTATATTTTTTGGTATGTAACACCACTTCTTACTTCCTACAGGTTTTATAATGCAAATGTATAAAACATAATGATAAATATATGGTTTTGGACATACAATACTAAAAGATATAATTGATTAAAAGTACAAAAAAAGATAGGGATGCAGGGATATAGGAACAATGTATGTGTATGCTATTGAAGTCAAGTTGGTATCAAATCAGATATTGTTATATATTTAGTATGTTAAAGTTTAGCTACATGGTAACCATAAGGAAAGTATATGAAAAATATATCTAGATGGAAATGAGGACTCAACATGTTAGAAGACAAATAAATAAATATGAAAGTAGGCATTAGTGGAAGAATTGGGGAACAAAAAAGTTAAGACGAATCCAAAGATTAAATAGCCATATGGCAGAAGAAAGTCTTATATTATCAGTGGTACCTTTAAATATAAACGGATTAAACTCTCCAGTCAAAAGGCAGAGATTAGCAGAATAGATTTTTTTAAAAAGCATGACCAAATTATATGATGTTTAAAAGAGACTCACTTTAAATTCAAAGAAATAAGTAGGTTGAAAGAGAAAGGATAGGAAAAAATACACAACGTAAATAATAACCAAAAGAGAGCTGGGGTAACTATACTAATATATAAAATAGACTCTAAATAAAAAACAGTATGATGGCCAAAGATGGTCATTATATAATGATAGAGGGGTCAATTCAAAAAGAAGACATAACAATTATAAATATAAAAGCACCCAACAGCAGAGACCCAAAATATATAAAGCAAATACTGACAGACTTGAAGGGAGAAACAGACAGTCTGACATTAATAATAGGAGACTTTAATACACCACTTTCAATAATAGGTAGACTAAGTAGATGGAGACTGATAATGAAGTACAGGACTTGAATGATATAGTAAACCAACTAGAACTAACAGACATATAGAGAACTCTTCACCCAGCAACAAAATAATACACATTCTTCTTGAGTGCAATAGATCCTTCTCCAGGATAAAGCAAGACTCAATAAATTTAAAAACATAGTGAAATCATACAAAACATGTTCCCCAACCACAACAGAATACAGCTATAAATCACTAACAGAGGGAAAAATGGAAAATTCACAAATGTGAGGAAATTAAACAATGTACTCATAAATAACCAATTGGTCAAAGAGGAAATCACAAGGGAAATTAGGAAATATCTTGTGGTGAATGAAAATGAAAATAAAACTTACCAAAATTTATGGAGTGTGGCAAAGGCAGCACTGAAAGAGAAATGTATAGCTCTAAATGTTTACATTAAAAATGAAGAAAGATTTCAAATTAGAGAACTAACCTCAAAACTGGAAGAACTAGAAAAAGAAGAGCAAACTAAACCCAAAGCAAGCAGATGGAAGGAAATATGAAAGATTAGAGTGTAGAAAAATGAAATAGAGAATAAAAAAAAAATAGGATCAACAAGACCAGAGATTGATTCTTTGAAAAGATCAATAAAATTGACAAACCTTTAGCTAGACCAATGAGGAAAAAAGAGAGGATGCAAATTACTAAAATCAGAAATGAAAGGGATACATTACTACTGAGTTCACTGAAATAAAAAGGTTTATAAGAGGATATTATGAACAACTCTATGCCAACAAATTAGCCTAGATGAAATGAACAAATTCCTAGAAACACACAAATTACCTATCCTGAGTCAAGGAGAAATAGAAGATCCCAACAAGCGAATGACTAGCAAAGAGATTGAAACAGTAATTTAAAAAACCTCCTAACAAAGAAAGCCGCAGAACCAGATGGCTTCAGAGGGGAATTTTATCAAACATTCTAAGAAGAATCAATACCAATTGTGCTCAAACTCTTCCAAAAAATTTAAGAGGAGAGAACATTCCCTATTTCATTCTATGTGGCCAACAACCCCCTCATATCAAAGCCAGATAATGATACTACAAGAAAAAAAAATTACAGACCAATATCTCTTTTGACTATAGATGCAGAAATCCTCAACAAATTACTATCAAACTGAACCGAAATTACATTAAAAGAAGTATACACCATGAGCAAGTGAGATTTATCCCACATATGCAAGAGAGGTTCAACATAAGAAAATCAACTAATGTAATACACCACATTAACAGAATAAAGGGATAAAAAATACATGATCATCTCAATTGATGTAGAAAAGGCATTTGACAAAATCTAGCACCTCTTCTTAATTAAAAAAAAAAAAAAACCATATAGAAAACTAGTAATAGAAAGAAACTTCCACAATATGATAAAGGGCATATATGAAAAACCCACAGCTATCATAATGCTTAATGTGAAATACTGAAAGCTTTCCCTCTAAGATCAGGAAGAAGGTAAGGATGCCCACAGTCACTGCTGTTATTCAACATTGTACTGAAAGATCTAGTCAGAGCAATTAGGCAAGAAAAAGAAATAAAGACATCTAAATTAGAAAGGAAGAAGTAAAACTTTCCCTATTTACACATGACATGATTTTATATATAGAAAAATCCACAACAAAGCTCCTAGAGCTAATAATGAAAACAGCAAAGTAGCAGAGTACAAGCTCAACACACAAAATCAGTGGTGTATATAGCAGTAATTAGAAATTGGAAGAAGAACTCAAGAAAAAATTCCATTTACTATAACAACTAAAAGAATCAAATATCTAGGAATAAATCTAACCAATGTTGTAAAAGACTTGTACACAGAAAACTACAAAGCTTTGCTAAAAGAAATCAAAGAAGATCTAAATAAATGGAAGGTCATTCCATTTCATGGATTGGAATACTAAATATTAATATGTCAATTCTACCCCAAAGGATTTACAGATTCAACGCAATCTCAATCAAAATTCCAATAACCTTCTTTTCAGAAATGGAAAAGGCAATCATCAAATTTACATGGAATTGTAAGGGACTCTGAATTGCCAAAGCCATCTTGAAAAAGAAGAGCAATTTGGAGATATCACATTTCCCAGTCTTAAAACTTATTACAAAACCATAATAATCAAAATAGTATGGTACTGGCACAAGGACAGATACATAGACCAATGGAATTGAATCAGGAGCTCAAAAGTCAACCCTCACATTCATGGTCAACTGATTTTTGACAAGGCGGCAATGGCCTCTCAATTGGGAAAGAATAGTGGTGCTGGGAAAACTGAATCTCCAATTGCAAAAGTGTGAAGACCACCTTTACCTCACACCATTTACAAAAATCAACTCAAAAGGGATCAAAGACCTGTATATGAGAGTCACAACTGTAAAACTCCTAGGAGAAAACATAGGGAAGCAACTTCAGGACCTTGTGTTAGACAATGTTTTCTTAGACTTTACACCCATAGCACAAGCAACAGAAGAAAAAAATAGATAAGTGGGAACTTATATACTATACCCAAAAGAATTGAAAGTGGAGATTAAAACAGATATTTGCACACCAATGTTCATAGCGGTATTATTCACAATTGCCAAAAGACAGAAGCAGCCCAAGTGTCAGTCAACCAATGAATTAATTTTCAAAATATGATATATATACACAGGGGTATATTATTCAGCCACAAAAAGGAATGAATTTCTGATACAAACAACAATATGGATGAAACTTGGAGACCTCATGTTAAGTGAAATAAGCCAGACATAAAAGGACAAACATTGTATGATCTCACTGACATGAAATAATTAGAATAAGCAAATTCATAGAGTCAGAATCTAGAATACAGGTTGCCAGCAGGTCAGGGTGGGGGTAAGGAATACAGAGTTAAGTCTTAAAATGTACAGAGCTTCTATTTGAGATGTTGGAAACGTTTTGGTAATGGATGGTAGTGATGGTAGCACAGAGGTTTGAAAGTAATTAACAGCACTGAACTATATATTTGAATTTGGTAAAAAGGGGAAATTTTAGTTTCTATATATGTTACTAGAATAAACATTAACAAAATCCATGGAACTACACAACACAGTGAACCCTAAGTTAAACCATGGACTATAGTTAGTAATACAATTACAAAAATGTGGTTCCATCAATTGTAACAAATGTACCACAGCAGTAATAGGGTGGTATATGAGGATCCTATATTTTATGCATGATTTTTCTGCAAACCCACAATTTCTCTAATATAAATCAATTGAACCTATTTGTCTGGGTACAATTCTGGATTTGTGGAGTGGTGATATACTTTCTTCTTTAAATGTTTTGTAGAATTGGCCAGTGAAGCCAACTGTGCCTGGGGTTTCCTTTTTGGGAAGATTTTAAATTGTAATTCAATGTATTTACCTTTATAGGGCTATTCGTAGTTTCTCTTTATTTCTGCACCCATTTGGTAATTTGTGACTTCCTAGGAATTTTTTCATTTTATCAAAAAAGATGTCAAATTTGTTAGTACCTGTTGGGTCATAGTACGCTCTTATAATCCTTTAAATCTGTGAAGGGTCAGTGTAATATAACCTCTTTTATTCTGATGTTTTGTGATCTGTGTCTTCTCTTCCTCTCTCCTTGTCTCTCCCTGTCTCCCCGTCTTTTCTTTCTTGACTTGTCAGTCTAACTAAGTTTTGATGATTTTGTTTAACTTGTTAAACAACCAAATTTTGGTTTCATTAATTTGTCTCTGTTGTTCTGATTTATAGTTGATTAATTTCCACTCAAATCTTTATTATTTTCTTCCTTCTGATTTCATTGGGCTTAATTTAATTTCCTTTTCGCAAGATTTTTTTACGGTGAAAGTTTAGATTTCTTATTTGAGATCTTCCTTCATTTTTATTATAAGGACATTAAAACCATAAGCGTCCCAGTAAGCATTGCTTTAGCTGATTCCCATAAATATTGATAGGTTGTGTTATCATTTTCATTCAATTCAGAATACTTCATAATTTCTCTTGCAATTTCTTTGAACCATGGGCTATTTATAACTGTGTTGTTAATCTCCCAAAACTTGTGGATTTCCAAATTTTTCTTCTGTTGATTTCTAACTTATTTTCATAGTGGTCAGAAAATACGTTTTGTATGATTTCAATTCTCTTAAGTTTATTAAGATTCTTTTTATGGTTTTAGCATATAATCTATCCTGCAGAATATAATATATCAGCTTGGAAAGAATCTACAGACTGGTGTTGCTGGCTGCAGTTTTGTATGGATATTCATTAGGTCAATTTGGTTCATAATATTCAAGTCTTTCATGTCCCTGGTAATTTTATGTCTGGTTGTTCTATCAGTTATTGAGAGTACAGCATTGAAGTCTCCCCACTATTATTGTTGAGTTGTCTATGTCTCCCTTCGGTTCTGTCATTGTTTTTTTTTTTTTTTTACCGGGAGGTACCGGGGATCGAACCCCAGTCTCTCCATATGGTAGACGGACGCCGAACCTTTTGAGCCACATCCGTTTCCCAGTCATTGTTAATTTTGTATATTTTGAGGCTCAGTTGTTAGGTGCAGTTCTTATAATTATTATATCTTCCTGCTGAAATGACCCATTTTTTATTATGATATCTGCCTTTCTGGAGTAACAATTTTCATTTTAAAGATGTCTGTTTTGTCTGTTATGTACGCAGTCTCTCGAGCTCTTTTTTGGAGGGGAGGTGGTTTTGGTTGTATGGTCCATCGTTTCTATTCTTTTATTTTCAATCTACCTGTGTCCTTGAATGTTCAGTGTGTATTATGCAGAGAACACATAGGTGGATCCTGTCTATTAATCCATTCTGCTGAGACAAATTGATGCCCCTCGTTGCAAGGGAGACTAAGAAATCTACTCTCTGGTATACTCAGCCTTTGCCATGGACAAGTGGCTATGTAAATAGGAATATGGCAGAAGAAATAGATATTTGGCTAAGCAACTAACAGCACCAGAAACCATTACTTTTAAATAAATTTTAACATCTTGTTGAAAAAATGTTTTTCTCATTGCTCTTTTTCAAAGTTTACTTAGTCATTTTTGTACCTTTTCTCTTTACAATTGACATAGAAATTTATGGAACTTGTGAGATTCCAGGATGTTTAGGCCTCAGTTTCTTTGTACATGAAATGGGGAGTTTTGACTAAATGAACTTTGGATATTTCCAAGTTCTCTGACTCTGCTCTCATGAGATATTGAGCTAATTAAAACCCAGTGGTTTGATAGCTTAATTAAGGAACCTTTGTGTGAAGATGCATTGCTCATTTGGGTGTGTGGATTTGGAGCCTAAGCTTTTCAGATGGTGGCTTGGTAACTTGAAGATGGAGTTTGCCAGTCTGGCTCTCTAGCAGCTGGGGTTGAAAGCATCAGCCCACGAGGACATGCAATTTCATGAGATATGTTCACCGGGAGCTTGTTAGCCAACCCTGGCTCATTGGGATTCCCAAGTTGTTTAGGCTGAGTTCTCAGGGGACTGACTACTCTCACTGCCTCAGAATCCAGATTCTCCCAGGCCTTTCCTTGGCCAAACTCCATCTGTGTTTGATTAGCTCATTAGCAACTCTTTAATGAGGCAAGAGTTTCAAGACTGCTGGCAGCAGAATTGGATTCAAGGCAGAGCCCCAGGGAGTCTGTCATTTCAGGTTATGGAAAAAGAGTTCTGGTATTATCAGTAAACAGCTATGATGCTAACTTACTTCCGACAGTGCTGGGATAGAGGACAAACATCAGAGGCAGCTTCGGTATAGAAACAGCTCTGGATTTATACTTAGAAGGCTTGGATTCAAGTCCCAGGTCCCGTATAAGCAGTGGGCTCTCTAGAGAGATATTAAACTTTGCTCAGCACTCTCAATATTTGACTCACAGTGTTGTTAGAATGAATTTAAGTAATGATTGTGATTATATTTTTAGCTGTGAAGTATAATAAAATGTTTATATTTGTTTTTGAAAAATGGTAACTAATACTTGTGTTCAGAAATTTTAAAATGCCTTTTTTATCCTTTGAATCTTTTTGTGCTTCCTCTTTATTGAATAAGATTAACTTAAAAGTTAATGAAATGTCATAATAAAAATCCAAATACTTGGCTGACGTAAGTGGTATTTATTAAATTGTTGTACAAATTAAAGCTATGCTGCCTTGATCAAAATGGATGAATAAGCACATTTTCACCTTCTCTCTTCCAGCCCAGATCCTTTTAAACAATAGAAAAGATGGTCTTTGAAATGTAATAAATCCATAATAATTTAGTAAAACAATAAAGAAAGTCATCAGTGAGCTGGCATTTTGATGACTTGGCTCTTGATAATTCCTCAGAAACAAAAAGATCTGTGGGGTAACCAACAGGTTGAATGAAAAACCCATACTATGCGGAAGATTGCTGTGGAAGAGGCGTGGCTGGGATGTATGAACATATAACAACAAGAACAAAGAGCCTGGGGACATTTGCCAAGTGATTAACCTGGGAGCTGCTTTTTGACCAATTTAGACTATCCAGCCCCTACCCAGTTGACTTATGCTACATAGCAGGGCATTTGTCCACAGGCTAATTTCAACTGCACATCCACTAGGAGGGCTAGAATCAAAAAGTCAGATAATAACAAGTGTTGATGAGAATGTGGAGAAATTCAGAACTTTCATACACAGTGGTGAGAGTGTAAAATGGTTCAGCTTCTTTGGAAAGAGCCTGGGAATTCCTCAAATTATTAAACATAGAGTTACCATATGATCTAGGAATTCCACTCTTTTCTATATACTCAAGAGAAATGAAAACATGCCCAGAAAAAATCTGCACACTAATATTTATAGCAGCATTGTCCACAAGAGCCAAAAGGTGGAAACAACTCAAGTGTCCATCAACTGATGAATGAATAAACAAAATGTGGTATATCCACACAATGGAATATTATTTGGCCATAAAAATGAATGGAATACTGACACATGCTACAACATGGATCAACCATTGTTGAACCCTAAATTAGCCTACCCATAGGCCTTCATGGCAACCAGAGTAACGTAGAAAAGAAAAGTTTCCCACTGTCTCCTACGTGTCTTATCTGAAAAGCACACCCTCACCTCCCTTAAACAATCTCGCAAGGACAGACAAGCATACAACCTCCCCTCCTTTGAACAATCCTGCAAGGACATCTCAACCCTGCAGCTGTGCCCCAGGCTATCAGGGCATTCTGTGCGAACGCTAGCTAACTGCCAAAATCCGCTTCTGTTTATCCCCCTTGCTTGCAAACTGCGACAGCAACCCCCTATAAAAAGGAGCCATTTTAGAACCTGGGGGCTGCAGTTCTCTCCTGCATGAGAGGTGCTGCAGACGCCCGCGGGCTTAGCTCAATAAACTTCATAAAAGTGGTTAAAGTCTGAGTGTGGTCCATCTCCTGGGTTATAACATTTGGAGGCCCCAGCGAGATCAACCGCGAGGTCCCCCTTAATTGGGGTCGACCTCCTCAGACTAAGCGGGAAGTGCCTCCACTTCCTCGCCTTTGCTTTTAATTCGTGATGATCGGATTCGGACTAGGACGGTGGCCTCGAGGAATCTGGTAAGGGATTCTCCCTTTTGTGTTGGCTCCGGAGCATTTGTGGGGGCTGTTGCAGGCGGGACGCCGCGGTACTGCACTCCCCGAATCAGGGACGGGACGCCCTCTCCTGATTTTGGAAACCGTTAGGTTTCACTTTGGTATTTGTTGTGTGAGTGGGAGTGAGACTAGTCTCCAGTGTTTTGTTCGTTTGATCCTCAATAAGACTAAGTGTCAATTTTTCATCAGAAACCATGGGGTTGAAAAGGCAGAGGTATGATATATGTAAGGTACTAAAGAGAAAAACTGTCAGCCAAAAATTCTTTATCTGGAAAAACTGTCCTTCAGATATGAGGGAGTTTAAAATATTCACAGACACAGAGAAATTGAAAGAGTTCATCAACAAAAGACCTGCTCTACAAGAATTACTAAGGGGAGTTTTGAAGGTTGAAAGGGAAACACAGAACAGAGTAGCTTGGAGTAGTGTGAAGAAATGAAGGTTGTCAGTAAAGGTAACTAAAGGGGTAAATGCAAAACCTAATAGCACTGCATCCTCAATATATAACTCTACTTTTTCATTACTATCAGAGTGAGAATACACTTGAAAAAGAAAGAGGCATATCTCCTAATAACAGGCATATAGAATATGAAGTGCTAAAATGGGACAAAAAAAAAAAACATAAAGGGGGGAAACAGAGGGATATGGGAGCAGAGAATGTTTATGATATTGACGTTAAGTGGTCATCTTTTCAAATTAGTAAGTTGTGTCATGTAAACCCCAGAGGAACCACAACAAATACTTTAAAGAAAGTATTTAAAAGATATACAGAAATGAGAAAGGGATTAGTCAGATAGATCATAAAAGATCAATTACACAGAAAAGAAGTTTACAATAAAGGAAAAGATAAGCAAAAAAGATATGACATATAAAAAACAAAGGACAAAATGGCTGATGTAAGTACTGCCTTTACAGGTAATAACCTTGAGTATTAATTGATTAAACTCCACAATCAAAAGGCACAGATTAGCAGAATGGATAAAAAAGCATGATTCAAATAGATCTTGTTTACAAGAGATTCACCTTAGACCCAAAACCACAAATAGATTGAAAGTGAAAGGTTGGAAAAATATATTCCATGCAAATACAAACCAAAAAAAAAAAAAAAAAAAAGACCTGGGGTAGAAATACTAATATCAAACAAAATAAACATTAAGTCTAAAGCTGTTATAAGAGACAAAGAAGGACACTATATATTATAAAAAGGGACAATCCACCAGGAAGAAACAGCAATCATGAACATTTATGCACCTAAGAGAGTGCCCCAAAATACATAATGCAAACACTGGCAAAATGGAAGGGAGAAATAGACACTTCTACAATGACAGTTGGAGATTCCAATACACCCCTCTCATCAACAGATAGACTATTTAGACAGAAGATCACTAAGGCAACGAACTAGTCCTAAGAGACATACACAGAACATTGCACCCTTAAATAGCATGATATACATTCTTCTCAAGTGTACATGGATCCTTCTCCAGGATAGACCATAAGTTGGATCACAAAACAAATCTCAATAAATTTTAAAAGATTGAAATTATACGAAGCACTTTCTCTGATCATAATTGAATGAAGATGGGAATCAATAACAAGTGGAGAGCGCCGAATCCTAACTACTAGACCACCAGGGGAGGTGTGGGAGGTGGCAACATGGGAATCCCAGTGGGTTCCGTGTAATATTTTGGGTAATCTAAGCACCTCTTAAAATATATATATATATATAAATAACATTTTTGTAAGCAAATACACATATATGCACATATATTTATATATCATTATGCAAATGTTTGTATGTATTGTGAGAATTTTGATTTTTACCCATAATAAAAAAAAAATAAAAAAAAAAAATAACAAGTGGAGAATGGGAAAATTCACAAATATATGGAAATTAAACAAAACACTCTTAAATAATCACTGGACCCAAGAAGAAACTACAATGGAAATC
>JAKSZT010053930.1:118997-141750 GCA_026826555.1 Tolypeutes matacus | reverse complement strand
TCTTTCATAGCTGACACATTTGCTCCTCAGTGGTACTTATGGATCATTCAAAATAAAGCCAGAAAGTTTTAAAGTCTTTTACATGTAATTCGATTCCTCCACCTCCATTAACTACATTACAGTGTAGACGGGTTTCTGTGAGGCTTTTTCTGTATAGTTTTCAGGTCATTTACATCATTTTTTTTTTTTTTTTTGAGTCCTATGGAGCCTACGAGGGAGTCAGGCAGACGGGAGTTTCCTCCACAGCTTCCACGAAGGCGGCCTGTTCATTTCAGCCAGATCCACTTGTCCCCCACGTCAGCGTTGTAGCCAGGCTCGTACTTCCGGCCGGGCAGCTGTGGGAGGGAAAGGCATCGTTAGGTTCTATTGACAGCGCCCCACACGCTCGCCCTTCGTTCACCTCACGCAGGCATTTACCCAGCAAGTGTTGCACAGCGCTGGCTCTCTACCAGCGCCTCCGCGCTAAGCGCAAGGGACACCAGGAGGGATAACGGAAACAAAACCTAGTCCTGTCCTTAGGAAGCTTCCATCTCGTGGAGGGCGGCACAAATGTAAAGAAGATGGCGCTTTCTCACCAACGCCAGGAGGGTGCCATGGGTAAGAGTGAGGGCGGGGAGGGCGGGGCCAGGAAACACCAGGTCCATGCCTGTGCCTTCACCACCACGGTCTGAAAACCACCCAAACACTTGGTCACCGGGCAGCAGCCGCCCTAGCCCTTGGTCACCGGGCTGCACAGAGCCTCCGCGTCAACTGACAGGACAGAGTGGGAACGGCCCTGCGCCTGGCATCTCTATCTGTGGGTCTCAGCTCAGTTCTCCTGCACACACCTCATGGCTAAAAGACTGAGTGCGACATAAGACACACGACATTTCTTAGGTAAACAACAGTGATCGTACTTTTACAAATGTCCCAGGAGTTCATGTATATAATTCACCAAATTCTCACAAATCAATTAACCAAAAAACTCTTCCCAAGTTAGCCTAAGAGAAACCCTACTTAGGTGTTACGGCTTGGATGTGGCTGCACAGCGTCTGCAGAGTCTGTGCCCACCTGGACCTCAGATGGGACCTTATCTGGAAGCGGGTCTCTGCAGATGTGACTGGTTCAGCGGAGGCCACGCTGGAGGAGGGTGGGCCCTAAACCAGTGGCTGCAGTCCTGGCGAGAGCCACGGAAACACAGGCACACAGACCGGGGCGGAAGTCATGTGACGAAAGCCAGAGACCCGGGCGCTGCAGCTGCAGGCCCCGAAGCAAGAAGGGGCAAGGACGGATTCTTTCCCACGCCTTCACAAGGAGCACAGCCCAGCGGACAGCTTTATTTCAAACTTCTAGCCTCCAGAACTGAGAGAACAAAGCTCCTGCCATTTGAAGCCCCCCAAGCTGTGGTACGCCGTGGCAGCAGAATACAGAATTCTGTGGCCACGTCACAGAAGAGCCAAACAATTGTACCTGCACCTCAACAACTACTTGTAAGAGTTCTCAGCCTGAACACAAGACGTGCTTGACGTTCGAGAGCACAGTGCGTGACGCCTGTGGCAGCCTCTTTCCGGAAGGCCCACAAGCACAGGGCACTGCAGAGCAGAAGCCCTGCATTTCCCTGAGGGGTGGGCAGGGTTTGGAGCTGCCCCCTTGAGTCCTCAGAGAGGCGACAGCTCGGAATTCGGAGCCAGCGAGGAGTCGCGCCCGAGAGCAGATGACCGTCACTCCGGACACGTCACCGTGACCCCACGCTGAGCTCACCAACGGGAACCCTGAGAAACACAAAGCTCTCACCAATTAACCTTGGTAAAACGCCTTCCCCACCATTATTAATTTCATTTAACCCTTTAACCCATGAAGTACTGTTATCTCCAATTTCGCAAATTAGGAAACTTGAAACTAAAAAAACAGTTAATGCATTTGGTTAAAATCACACAGAAAGGCAGAGGTCAGGACTTCTCCATACCACACACTGCAGAGTCGGTTCTCCAAGAGGTATGGGGAACGCGGCAGGCGTGCATGCTCCCAGCACCACCCTGGCCTCCAACCCGGGGTCCCGGGGCCAGGTGGAGGGCGAGGCGCACCACACTGCACTGCCCCCCAAGCAGCTGGCAGCCGAGCAGGTGAGGGGCCAGCAAGGCTATCACGAAGGGGACCGCCCCAGGAGTTCATTCCCAGAGGGCCTAAAGCTGGGTAGAGCAGGCAGGACCCAAGCGTTCATAAAGCCTTCCAGGAACGAGGCTTCCAGAAGGGGCTCTCTGGGTAGGGGCAATGCAGAAGAGGAGTGGATGTATCAGTCACGGTCCAGCAAGGAGTCAGAAACCTCATGAGTAGCTGGCTGGGACAGAGGAAATTTCAGAGAAGGAACGACCAACGGGCAGAAGGCAGCTAGCTGCTAGAAGGGGTTCAGGCGCACACTGACGAGTGGGGGGTGGGCGGCGGAACGGACGGACGGCAGAGCAGGGGAAAGGGTGGCTGTGCGGGCGCTCACCGTGAGAAGGAGAGCACTCTGGGACCTAGAAGGGAAGGCCCTGTCGCTGCTGTGCCTTGCAGGGCCCCCAACGCCCTGCGTTGCTCCCGTTGGCAGAGGAGACCCGTTCTGGGGCCCAGCCCCAGCATTACTGAGCAGAGCTGAGAGGAGTGACGGGGGCAGCTGGCAGCCGGATGTGCGCGCCATGTGCCAGAGACACCGTGAAAGAAACAAAGGCGACCTGTGTGGCAATGGAGCTCATGGACTCAGCAAATTTCAAAGGCCCAGTTTAAGAAACGGGGTCAGGTAAAGAGGAAGTGGTTCGCAGCTGAAATTACAGTTGTCTGGCTGCACTGTGACATTTCCAGGGGGCCGTAACACAACGAGCAGCAGTTCTATTAGGCTGACCAGGAAAGGATGGGCCACACGCATTGCAAGTGCCTACTCTCCCGGCGGGACGAGCAGTGGGCCGAGGCAGGGACAGCCTGAGCTCCCGCTCCCCGTCCCTGGTGGGCAACGTGGGCCGGACCTCATTCATCTGTGCAGCCTGCGCAAGGCGCCAGGGCCGCCTGGCTCCCCGACTCAGGCTGCGGTCGGACCACTCAGACCACAACATGCAGCCAGCCCCGGAGGGCGGCTCTCGGCACCCGGGCGGGCTGTGGGCAGGATGCCCACCACGACCTAATCGGGGCTGGCCCGCGAGGGGAGCTTGGCTTCTGGAAGGCCGGCGGCGAGGCCCACTCCCCGGAAGAGCTCATGGACAACGATGTTTCGGGCACTGCAGTACAGCAGCTTGGAGCGGTTGCTGCTGTCTCTGACTTGCTTACTGACAGACCAGGCATCCTTCTCCACCTTTTATGGAAATAAATCTCCACCAGTCCATACCTAACACAGACATCTGTCAAAACAGGAGCCTGGCACTTCTAATTTTCTTAAAGTTGCCTTACAGAGGCATTTTTATGTTTATGAAGCTAAGCTTACCCTTGTTTTTAATGGTTTCAGGGTCTTGCACATTGCCTTCTAATATTTAACCCTTCAATTGATCTGGTATTTATTTTTGTGTCTGTTGTGAGGATGGAATTTTAATTTATTTCTAAATGAATAGTGATGAAGTTGTTTTTCCCCAAATGATGCATATATTAAATCCACTAACATCTTTTCCCACTCTACAAAGACCATGAGCCTGCCACCTTGCTTATCCATGTCTGAACATTAAATTCACAAAAAAATCCACTGACAAATGGTCCAGGGACCTAGCAGGAAATGGCACACTCAAAAGGGGAGTATTAGGGCGCCTAGTGTGAAGGGACCTTTAGAACAGGTGTGGGCAGGGTAAGGAGAACAGGCAGGAGGGCAAAGCAGCCCGGGACTAAGGACATCAGGAAGCCGTGCAACCTCCAGGCCTTAAGGGGCAAGGGAGGAAACATCTCCTGGAATCCAGAAAGAGCTGTAGCTGCACAAGGGCCTTTGGGAGCTGCAGCTTGGCCATAATGGGGCTGTGAGGGCAAATATCAGAGCCTCTCTGCCCCTCCTCCCACCCTCCAACCTCCTGCAGTGTCTCCCACTAGCTATGCCCACTGGAAGCCAGCGGGCAGGGGGCCCAGGGATGCCACCCAGAGGCCAGTGTCTCTGGACATGGAAGGGGGCAAAGGGCAGGGTGTTTACCAGGAGGGGCAAAAAGGGAACATTAAACACAGAAACAGAAATGTTCCATCAGCAAAAGAAGCCAAGACAAGTGGCCCGGCTTTGGGTGACGAGGTCAGAAAGGGCAGCAGCCGCTGCAGCGAACAGGCGCCCGGCTAAAAGCCGAGGACGCAGCATACTTAGAAACCCCATCGAGGTTTTGCTGTATGACTAGGGAAACAGCTACGCACAATGTTTTGTCAAAGTATAGTAAGTAGGAACAAACTTTTCCATTTTCTTTTGTATACTTTCAAACTGATATGAACAGTGTACTTGCACACACTACATACATACACAAAAGTCTTCCAAATTCTACTCTTAAGAGATCCCCAATTTTTTTAAAAAAATTCACCTTCTCATTTATTCTGATCAGCAAAAGACATTGAAGCGCCAACCACAAGGTAACATCTGAGCCTCTACCATAAACCAGTGACTTGTGCTCTTAACTGACCTAGCAGAGAAGGTGTCAACGTACTGACACAAATATAAACAAGTGCACATCTCTCAACGCCTGAGTCGCATAATGTAAAGCAGCACTGAAGGAGTCTCAACTTCATTTCCAAGCCAGTGTGGCTCAAAAAAAAAAAAAAGACAGAGCTCCGCTGATCTCCTTTGAGGCCCTGGACTTCCCTTTCCCACTCCATCCTTTCTGGTTGTTTGAGCCAACATCTCCCTTTCCAGGTACAGGGGCTCAGTGTGGGGCTCCATAACTCACAAGTGGCAGGAGACAGAAAGAAATGGATGACTCCGTGGTCACTCAGAGGAGGTCAGTGTACAAACAGTCCAAGAGAAATGCAGCCTAATCCTGGCTCTCTGGCCTGGGATACTGTGTCAATGACAGTTTCATTTAGGTGCTGGGAATATTCTGGGAATATAAAAGAAAAAAGAAAATTCCCAGCTCTTCCAGGAGTACGCAATCTCAGGAAGAGCCTGGGAAGGGAGCCCCACCCACCCAATGACTCGGTGAGAACGCAGTGGGTGCCTTGCAAGGGCCCCGGCAGGAAGCACCTGCAGCTGTCTGGCAAAGTCGTGGGGGTGGAGGGCGGCGTCAGAAGACAGCAGGGAACAGCACCCTGGGGAGAGGACTCACAGCACTGCGACATGGCCTACAGGAGGCCTAGCAGAGGCTGGGGCTGTGAAATGGAGGCCAGCCAGCCAGGAGTGAGCTGGCACTTCCGGTCTCTGATTCTGACCACAACTCACTAGGCCAGAGCAGCTGCAGGGACAGTCCCTGTGCTAAGGAAGCAGCATTAGCATGTGCAGATGGCTTCCAAGGGCACTGAGGGTCAGGAAATGAAGCCGACCCTAGGTGACATAAAGAAGAGGAGGAGGAAGAGGTAATTCCTAGGGAGATGACAGAAACACCGAATGGGCACAGCCTGTGGTCACCAGGTAGAAATGACCCATGGGCAGTTCGTAACTGGGGACCTGCAGCTCAAAAGACAGGTGCGTGCTTGAGATCTACAAACTATAAGCCATCATCCAGAAAGTGAGAGGAAGGGAGACCACCAGGATCGAAGACCTCGTGCCAGGTCAACTGGAAAACAGAAGACATCTGCAGAGCAGCAAGGCCTAATGGACAAAAGAAGGCCTGGCTAAAGACTGGCGCATGGTCAGAGAAGAGAAACTGAGAACACATGGTGGAGCAGGCCCCAGGAGAAGACTGAAGAAGGGGCATTTCAATCCTGTAAATGGGGGAATCCATAAGGCCACAGACCAGCACAGGACAAATCACATGCTCAGAAACGCCGGAGCAGACCTTGTGCGCTCACCTCGGGCCGAGCTTGGCAGGAGTGCCAACCCCTGCAGGAGAGCACCAGCCGACACCGGGCCAGTCTGCTCCTCAGTGAAATCTCTTGCCTTGGTTCGCTTGTTTTTGTTAGCTCCTGGCACCCAAGGAAACCTGTGTCATATCACAAGATGGATACAAACTTAAGTAAAACTGACAGCTCAGGGATTAAATTCCAGTAGACACATTAAAATATTAAAAGGTGCAATGTGCAACAAAAGATTACAAGACAATCAGGAAATGATGGTCCACCCAAAAGGACTAAGGTAAAACTTCAGAAACCATCAATGAAAACCAGTCTTTGGACATACCAAAGACTTAAAAAATAAATAAATGAAAATAAAAATCTTCAATATGAAAAGTGCTAAGGGGAAACAGAGAGAAATAACAGGAAAATGATAAACAAAATTACGACCTCAATAAAGAATTTGTAAAAAGGAAATGAATGAAAATACTGGAGTTGAAGACCATAGTAACAGAAATAAAAGCTTTTCTAGAGGAAAAGGTCTAAGAGAAAAGCAATATGTCATGAACAAGAGAGCCCCAATAAGATTAAGTTCTAATTTCTCATCAGAAACCATGGAGGCAAGAATGTACTGGGATGAAATATTTAAAGTGCGAAAGAAAATCGCCAACCAAGAGTTTTATTTAAAAAAAAAAAAAAAAAAAAAAAGAGTTTTATTATTTTTTTCTGCCTTTGATTTTTTAAAATACATTTTTTATTTATTTTTAAAAGATAGACTACATAAAATGCTACATAAAAAAAAATAAGGAATTCCCATATGCCCCACTCCCCACACCCCCCACTTTCCCCCACATTAACAACTTCCATTAGTGTGGTACAGTCACTGCAATTGATGAACACATTTTGGAGCATTGTCACTAAGCATGGATTATAGTTTTCACTGTAGTTTACACTCTCTCCCACTCGATTCTGTAGGTTATGGCAGGATATATAATGCCTGTATCTGTCGCTGGAATGTCATTCAGGAAGATTCCAACCAACCAAGAGTTTTAAAACCAGCAAAACCATCTTTCAAAAATGAGAGAGCGACTAAGACATTCCCAGAATAACAAAAGTTGAAGCAGAATGTAGACCTGCCCTACAAGCAATGCCAAAGGGAGTTCTTTAGATGGGAAGGAACGGACAATAAACAATACAGCAAAGCAATATAAAGAAATAAAGATCCCAGTAGAGGTAACTACATGGGTAATTATAAATGCCAGTACTATTAGCATACTGTAATTTTTATATATAACTCTACTCTTTTACTTTTTATAGGCTTTAAAATGCAAGTGCATAAAAACAATCAATGATAAATTTATGGTTTTGGACACACAATGTATAAAGATATAATTTATAACAATTACCAAAAAAACCCAAAAAAGTTAGGGGGATGGAGGGTATAGGAACATAGTTTGAGTACACTATTGAAGTTAAGCTGGTATTAAATCAAACATGATTGTTATAGATTTAGAATGTTAAATTTAAGCCCCATGGTAACCACAAAGAAAATAGCTGAAAAATATATGCAGAAGAAAATAAGAGACTCAAAATGGTTGACCACAAAAAAAAAAAAAAAAAAAAGGATCTAAGACTTACAAAGACCAAAGAGCAAACTGGTAGAAGAAACTCCTGCATTATCAGTAGCAACTTTAAATATAAATTTATTAAACTCTCTAGTCAAAAGGCAGAGACTAGCAGAATGGAGAAACAACAACCCAATTATATGCTGTTTACAAGAGCCTTACCTTAAATTCAAAGACACAGTAGGTTGAAAGTGAAAGGATGGGAAAAATATACCATGCAAATAGTAACCAAAAGAGAGCTGAAGTAGCTATACCAGTATCAGACAGAAATAAACCTTAACTTAAAAACTGTTACAAGGGACAAAGGACACTATATACTGATAAAGGGGTCAATTCAACAAGATATAATAAATATATATGCACCTAATAGCAGAGCCCTAGAATATATGAAACAAGTACTGACAGGTTTGAAGGTTGAGTTAGAGATGGTTCTACTTTAATAATAGGAGGCTTCATAATGGAGAGAACATCTAGACAGAAGATCAATGAAGAAATATTGGACTTGAACATACTATAAACGAACTAGACCTAACAGACATATATTGAGCATATTACCAAAAAACAACAGAATGCATTTTCTTCTTGAGTGCCCATGGATCATTCCCTAGGGTTTACTGTATATTAGGTCCCCAAAAAAGTTTCAATAAATTTAAAAAGATTGAAATCATACAATGTATCTCCTTCAAAAAAAACTGAATGAAACTAGAAATCGATTACATAGGGAAAAGTCACAAATATGTGGAAATTAAACAACTCACTCCAAGAATTAACACCAATTTTGCTGAAATACATCCAAAAAACTGAAGAGCAGAAGACACGTCTTAACTTATTCTATAAGGCCGGCATCATTCATTCTTCTTCTGTAGTTTTCCTTGTACAAGTAGTTTACAATCTTGGTAAATTTATTTCCCAGATATTTGATTCTTTTAGTTACTATTGTAAACGGAATTTTTTCCTTGATTTTCTCTTCAGATCGTTTTTTACCAGCATATAGAAACACCATGGATTTTTGCGTGTTGACCTTGTACACTGCTACTTTTTAAAATTTATTTTTTAGTTCTAGTAGCTTTGTGGTGGGTTTTTCAGTATTTTTTATATACAGGACCATGTCATCTGCAAATAGAGAAAATTTAAATTCTTCCTTTCCAATTTATATGCCTTTTATTTCTTTTTCTTGCCTAATTGCTCTGGCTAGAACTGCTAGTATAATGGCTGAGTTATAGTGGTGACAGTAGGCATCCCTGTCTTGTTCCTGATTTTAGGGAAATAGCTTTCAGTCTTTCACAACTGAGTATGATGTTAACTGTGTTTTTGTCACATATGCCTTGTATCGTATTTAGGATATTTCCTTCTAGTCCTAGTTTTCTGAGTGTTTTTATCAAGGAGTGCTGGAATTTCTCCAATGCCTTTTCTGTGGTCAATTGAAATGATCATGTGTTTTTTTCCCTTTGTTCTATAGATATAGTATACTACACACTAATTAATTTTCATATTTAAATACCATTGCATTCCTGGGATAAATGCCACTTGATCATGGTGTATAATTCCTTCAGTATACTATTGGATTTGGTTTGTAGTATTTTTTGAGGATTTTTATATTTATATTCATGAGGATATTGGTCTGTAATTTTCTTTTTGTTTGTGGTATCTTTATCTAGCTATTATACACAAAAGAATTCAAAGCAGGGATTCAGATATTTGCACAATGACGTTCAAAGGAGCATTATTCACAATCGCCAAGAGGCAGAAACAACCCAAATGACTATCAATAGTCAAATGGATAAAATGCGGTATAGCCATACAATGGAAAATTATTTGGCCATATAAAGGAATGAAGTTATGTTGCATGCTACAACAATGATGCAAAAACCTTGAAGACATCATGTGTGAATGAAATAAGTTGGACACAAAAGAACAAATATTGTATGAGCTCACTTATATGAAATAATTAGAATATACAAATTCAGAGTCAGAAACTAGCATACAGGTTACCAGAGGCATGGGTAGGGGTGGGAGTGGAGAACGGGGAGTTAATACTTAATTGGTTTGGAGTTTCTGTTTGGGTTGATGGAAAGTTTTGGTAATGGATGGTGGTGATGGTGTCACAACATTATGATTGTAATTAACACCGCTGAACTGTATATTTGAAAGTAGATAAAACAGGAAATTTCAGGTTGTATATATGTTACCAGAATAAAAAATTAAAAGAAGGAACCCACAGAACTATACAACACAAAGAGTGAACCCTAATGTACAGTATGGACAATAGTTAATAATATAATTATAGTAATATTGTTTTATCAACTGTAACAAAGATACTACATATCTGCAAAATGCTAATAGGGAAAACTGTGTGTGTGAGATGGGGGTATATGGGAACTCGGTATTATCTACATTATTATTATTATTATTATTTTTGTAAACCTACAACTGCTCTTATTTTTAAAAATGAAAAAAAAATCGAGCTATACATTAACAATCACAGCATTTTATGCAAGTTACTGCATGTACTGCACGCATGTTTTCCTCAATGAAAGCAAATCCCCAGACTGCGTGCGTGTGTGTGTGTGTGGGGGAAATAGATCATCTGAGTGGTTTTCAAGTTTCAACAACATCCACCGCAACCCACACAATGGCCAGTTGGTGCCTATCTTAAGACCCCTTTGACCAGCTTTCCCAGGGTTTTTAAATTAAAGTGGTCATTTAATAGTTTACCCAAACAAAAGAGCAGCCATCCAGGTCTGCTAGCAGCAGCCCCCACTGCAGACAGGTGGCTACGTGACAGTTTTGACTCTGTGTTCACCTTGGCAAATCGAATTTTAGACCAGAGGACAGAATTAAAACACGCAAAATATCAAACCTGCTGGATCCATTAATTGCCTCACAAAATCTGCTCTCTGGACTTCTTGGGGGTGGCATTTAACTGGCCTTTGATATTCAGGGAGGGATTCTCAGTCATGAGGGTCTGTTCTTGGTACATTTCAACCAGCACAGACCCACAGGGAGGGTTTCTACAGGGAACATTTCACAGGAAGAGAATGCAAATCAGCCTTCTTTTACATTATTACTTTTGTCTGCATCTGCTAATTGAAAATAAACCTCATGCCAACAAAACCCAGATGACATTTATCACACAAGAAGTGCACCCTGAGGCCTCTGAGAAAGTGGTTTCCTGAGCAGTCCTCCCAAGCAGGGAAACGCCACGGAAGCACGACCCGGGGCCCAGCGGGCTCTCCAGCATCACGAGCTGGATCTGGCTGCTCATTACTGGACATGTTCCTAAAAGTGCTTATAAATGTTTAAATGGAAAAGCTATGCAATTAAATAGCGCAGCAGTGGACCACACATCCACTTTAAAAAAGAAAAAAGAAAAACATTCTAATCTTGTTAGAAGTTTGAGAACATGCTGACAGGGTCAGAAAACCAAGAGTCTTAAGGAATGAAATAGAGGAGAGCAACTGACTTAGAGAATAAAAACCCTTGCAATGCTCATTTCTTTTGAAATTCTACTTTGAATATATAACTGAAGAAATAATTTTAAGCTTATCCAATCACTGAATTCAAGGTATTCTAGACTGACTGAATTCATGGTACTTTGGTATAAGTTTAATTTTGGTGTAAGTTTTCAGGAGGTTGTTTCCCTACCTTTTCTAATCCCCATTAAATATTTTACAAGTATATTTACTAAAAGTATGGGCAAATTAAACAAAAAAAAATCATAAACTAAAGCACAAGCCTTGGAAGTCTTCTCCCAGAGCTGAGCGCTGCCAAGCTCCTTTTACGTGGAATTTGATGAGTACACAACCACCTCCAGGGCCCTACAGGCAAGAGAACTGGTGACTGAGGCCCAGGAAGGAATTCAGAACAGTGGGCAGGGCAGGCTCATGCCCAGTGAACCCGGCAGCCTGGGCTGACCCCCCCAGGAGCCATGCAGGAGCTAGTCGCCAGCAGCCACTCACAGGCAGACTGGGTGGACAGAAGCCAGCCCCGGGCCCACTCAGAGGCTGCCATTCTCCCGAAGGAGGCACGAGGGCAGGCCTTTCCTGGGGTTCCTGCCGCCCTGGCAGCCGAGGCTTTTCCATGATGATACAGTAAATGTGCAGGGAGACCTGTGCATCTGCATTCTTCTCTGGACAAAACCAACTGGATGCATCTTGCCCTGTTCCCACTGGCACCTTTCTGAGCTTATCTGCATGCATGAGATTTGAGAAGGCACAAGACTATATAGTGTTTGCAAAGCTATTCCCATTTCCCCCAAAATACGTAGTTTTATGCATCTGTCAGAGTCATGCGAAATTTAAACTAGCATTCAAAACAAAGGGCACTGTGCTATCCCCTGCCCTCCTGGTTCACAGCCACATGGCAGCCTCTCAGCTGCTTCTCTCTCACACACAAAAGGCTGACATGCTACCCCTGGAAGGAAACATAAAAACTTAAACAAGGGCTGCCTCCAGTGAGGGGATCCGGGTAGCTAGGGGACAAGGGAGGAGAGTTACTCTTATCTGTGCCCTCTCCTGTATCTTCTGAACTTTATAGAATATGCATACACTTCCTTTTTTTTTTTTTTTTTTTTTTTTTTTTTTAACAAAAAGAGAGGTTAAGTAACTTGCCCAATGTGACTCAGCTAGTGCCTTCACTGAGCCAGAATTCGAACCCAGGTCATCTGGTTCCAGAGCCTGCCTCTCCAGCTGGGCCTCTGGGGGGCTGCAGCCTGCATACCCATCTGCTGTTCCGAGCCTTCCCTATTACAAAGAACACTCCAGCGTGCCCCTCCACATTTGTGTGCTGAGCGTAAATGCCTAGAAACAGAACTGCTTGCTGATGGGAAAACAATCAGCAGTAAACAGAGAGATGGATGCTGACACAGCAACGGAGCCATGCTTGGGTCTGCTAGCACAGAAGACTGGTCCAGACTGCCAGGCTGTCGTCCGTCATGTGGAACTCAGGGCTTCGGCCTCTCCAGATGTACTTGCATCCCACCAGGCTCGTGGCCTTTCACGGCCCAGTGCAGGGTCAGCAAACGATGGCCTGCAGGCTGACCCTGGCCCACCTGTTCCTGTAGGTAGGAACCCATTCGTTCTGTGTTCTCTGTGGCTGCTTTTGCGCTATAATGGGGATAGTTAAGGCAGAGGTTAGATGGCCTGCAAAGCTGAAACTATTTACTCTCTAGCTCTTTACTGACAAAGTTTGCTGGCCCCTGGCCTGGCAGAAAATGACTACAGGACATTAAAGCTTCCAGCAATACTTATTTACTGTGTCTCCCACGCCAAGCACTGTTTAGGCAACGGAGCCATGGCGTGAACAGTGACTTGCAAAGCTTCAGCAAGGTTTCAGAAGCAGCTGAAATATGTTATCTACTGTATCCAAAGTGATGCCGCTGATTTTGACAGAGAGCTCTATTTCCAGCTCTGGGTAAGGCCTGATTTTGCAAAAAGGACCCCATCTCTAAATGCTACAAGCCAGGCAGGATTTGTGCCACACAGGAGCCTCCCTCCTCGACATCCGTGCAGTCAATGCCAGCTACTGGAGCAGCATTCTCTCAAGAACAAAACATATATTCACTCATTCCCTAGGAAGAAACTCTGAATTCCTTCTACATAAGAAGCAACTGCATACTAGCTGCTTTGAGAAATATGAATAAAAGGCAGTCCCTGTAAGGGAGCGGGTGTAGCTCAATGGTTAAGTGCCTGTTTCCCATGTACGAGGTCCGGTGCTCAATCCCCAATACCTACTTAAAAAAAAGGCAGACCCTGTTCTTAGCTGACCTTATATATAGAACATGCGACAAGTCTGAATGAGGGAGAAGCTCAGAGCAGGAGGTGCAAGAAAGTAGGAGTGGGCAGGTAGAAAAACGTGACCTGCCCCAAGTGAGCAGAGAAGAGGGAGCAAGAGTGCAAAGTGCCCTGGTCTTACAGACAAGCCGTGGAAAGGCAGCTCCTCCACCCCACATTCACACTGGGCTTCAGGCAGCTTGTTCAGAGTTGTCTGGCTACGGGCTATGTGAGTCTATGCCAGGGGGCTACCGGCAAACTCCCCACCAGGAGGCGGTAACAGGGTCTGGAACGACCCTCTGGCCACACACTTCCAAAAAACTGGACAAACTAACCAAGGCGGGTGGTCTTGCTGAGTTGAGGAGACAGGGATAAGTCTAGGAAGGCCAACACTAGAATTTGTAGGAAAGAGTACCAGAAAGGAGGAACCTACACAGAAAAAGAGCAGAAATCTGCACACAGGATCTGTTTGGTCTTTGGCTGCTCAGGCAAGGGGCGAGACTCTGTGAGGCTGGCAAAGAACAACATCCAGGGAAAGAGCAATGCCCGGAGAGTTGCAAGCAAACAATTCCAAGAGCTCACTATGGGCTGAGCAATCAGCTGATTACCACCGGCCTGTGGGAGACCTCTCACTGAAAGAAGACACGGAGCCTTCAACAGAGACCTCAGGATAGGGCTTGGCCTTCCAAGAAGAAAGCCTGCTCTAAACTCACCAAAATAGATAAATAAATAAATAAAACTAAACATCAAGCTTAAAAGATAACCATTTAAAGCCAAAATAATAATAATATACTGTGAGGTTTATAAAATGTGTAGAATTAAATTATAGAAAATGATAGCACAGAGGAGATGGGAGGTGAAGTCTACTCTTATAAGGTACTTACGTTACATGTGAAGAGGTATAATATTTGATTATTTGTGATAAGTTAAGATGCATATTGTTAAATTCTAGAGCAAACACTAAAGATGAAATAAAGAAGTGTCGTTAAGGAGTCAACAAAGGAAATAAAATGGAATTTTAGAAAATAATCAGCTAATCCAAAAGAAGGTAGGAAAAGAGGGAAAACAAATTTGAACCTCATTTGCTACAGGAGGTAGGTAAGTGTAGGTCACTCAGCTAGAGGGGCTCTAGCCTCTAACAAAGAAAGCTCCTCTATGAAAACTGGCTAAGAAGTACAGAAATCATTCATTTATTTTTATGGAAGACCTTCTTTGTGCCAGTAATTTAGTTTTTTGCAAAGACAGCCTCTAACTCTTCTAGCTCTAGCCACTACTCCATGCAGTTACTGATGATAGAATTACTGTTATGAAAGAAGTTCTTAAAAAAAAACAGTGCTTTATAAAAATAATCTTTAAGATAGGAAAGAACACTTAGTGACCACAACTAACTTGATGGAAGAATGCCTTCAGAAAACATGTCATGAGGGAGAAAGACAACTTCCTGAACAAGCATTTCTCTATCAGATAAATCTAGAGATCCGCAGAGGTCTCCGACAGATCTTTCTTAAACATAGCAACTGACTTGCTATATGCCATGCCTTTTCTCTACTTAATACCTATGCTACTGACTTTTTCTGAAATGCTCTCCTGAAATCCTGCCAAGGAAACAATGCCCCTTTCTCCATGAAGCCTTTCCTGATACAAAGAGAAATTAGATGATTCTTCTCAGAACTCCCCCTACCCTTTGTATTTTCCCTTTGGCACTCATCTTAAAGTGGTGACTAATGTAAGCATTTGTTTACTCACTTATTTAGTGGACAGCCTACAAAAATTCCTTTATTAGTGTTACTCCATGTGATCCGGACAGCCCTGAGGTAAGCAAACAGGCACTGCCTCTATTTTATATGCAGGTTGTGAGTGATTTGCCCAAGGTCCCTTGGCTAGAAAGTGGGAGGTTGAACCTTGAGCCTAGACATTTTAATTATCAAGTCCAGTAAGCTTTTTCCACTACACCATCTAAATATTAATTTAGGTTTATATATTAATTAGATTTAATTAATATTAAATGGCTATTCTTACTGTGCTTTTGAAAATATTCTAATTAGCTTTGCCTTCCCTCTATCACATACTCCCTTTATTCGGCTTTACTGAGTTCCACCTATCCCCTTGAATTTCCCATTTATCTGTCAACCATAAGTATTAAAAGGCGTGCTGCTTAGGTTTCCGCCTGTGAGATATCCAGGACAGCAGCATTAGAATCAATCCTGTAAAAGCTGTCTAGAGTCTGTAGCCATGCCCATCAATATGTGCCTCAACAGCATGCCGTTTGGGAACTCGTATGTCCTGGGATGTAAGTTTTTATTTATGTATATGGTGTACACACACACACACACACACTTTAAGTTTTATATCATCAGGAACTTTCAATTGAGCTCACAGTTTCTTAGTTGAAAGAGTTTTCCTGGTGGACTAAAAATATATACTAACACCGGCACCAAGTCCTCTGATGTATTACTGTAAACAGATAAACGTAAAAAGACTGAAAGAAGCTGTAATAGTCAGCCAAACGGGTGCTGATGCAAAGTACCAGAAATCTGTTGGCCTTTATAAAGGGTATTTGTTTGGGATAAAAGTTTACAGTTACAAGGCCCGAAAGAGTTACTTTCCTCACCAAAGTCTGTCGTCAGATGCCGAAGCAAATTGGTAAGCGACGCCTGCGAGGGTTCAGCCTTCCTCTCGCTCTTAAGACTGCGTGGGCCCAGCTTCTTCCGATCTCAGCCGTCGGCTGGAGGGCGCGTTTCTTTCCAGGCCCTCTCAGCTGCTCAGGGCTCTGGTCTCTTCAGCTGCAAACTATCAGGTGACTGGCTCAGCTCTCTTGCCGGGGCCGCAGAATCAAAGTTCATCCCTCTTCCGTGTCTGTGGAGCTCCCTCTATGCGTCTGTGTATTTCTTCTTCTGCGTTCTCCTTGATTGAGTATCCATTTGTGTAGCCCACCAAGGGGGTGGGGGCTCAACCCTGACCACACCCTAACGACATGGTTAAATCAAAGTCCTAATCTTAACATAATCAAGTAAACGTAAAACCTTTAGTTAACAGAAAGGGCATCATACCCAGAGGAACAGACCAGTTTATAAATATAATCACTATCTCTTTTGGGGGTTCAAAAACAGTATCAAACTTCCACAGAAACCCTGCCTATTTTGGATTTGCTTCACCCCACTGGGGGTGGGAAATGGGTTAGATTAGGTACAATTAACTCTGCTCTCTCTCTAGATGCTCTGAGGAGTTTAAAACTATGAAAAAGTTCTGGGATGATTTGGAGATTGCCATTTTCTAACTCCCATTTGCCATTATTACATATAAATGCTGATGGGTCCTGCTTAGAATTTTTCATTAATTTTAAAGAAGAGCAGCGTAGAATATATTTATGAACGTCACTTCTTTGATATACAGTTTCCCTACATTTCCATTGCTGTAACAAAATTGAAGCCAATTTTCAAAAACATCTTTTAATTTTATCAAATTCAATTTTCAAATAACATCTTATTTAAAAAAAAAAAAAGCTTTCTATTTTTAACAAACACCACAGCCTATACAGATATATCCATATTTAGCTGACATATTCATTGTCATAAAATATCATATAGTTTAAATGTCTTAATTCCCCATAACTCTTACCAGCTGTGAAAAATAGAAAAGCTATGCTCCTTCTCCAAGTGTTTGTTTAAATACCTAAAACTAGTATGCTTTCTAAAAATTCTAAAATAAATCAAAGTAATCATTCAACACACACCAAAATAAGGCTATGCTTGGTTTTCAGATTGCAGGTAAGATATAACACTTAACACCATACATCCAGACCCCTCACAACAGAAATTACAGACAAATCAGTGCAACTGATAAAAACTTCATCTTTTATGCTACTTTTCTTCTCAAAGTGATATATGTTAGTAATTTTCCATATACAGAAATATAAATATCTGGGGACACACAGATTCAATGCTGAATTCCAATTATTATTATTAACTTTCCATGGAGCAAGTAGAGGCACAGAGGTAGGGCCTTATTTTCCAGCCCTTGCTAATGGAGAGAGTTATGGGTTCAATTGTACTCTCCCCTCCCCCAAGATATATTGAAGTCTTAATCCCCACGGCCTCTGGGCTGAAATAGGGTAATTACGGGTGGAATTAGGCAAGTTAAAATGAGGTCACACTGGAGTAGGGTGAGTCTTTAATCCAATGTGACAAGTGTCCTTCTAAGGAGGGGCGGAGACACAGAGAAGACGGCACGTGACGGTGGAGGTAGAGGCTGCAGGGGCTGTGCTATGGCCCAGCCAAGGGCCGCACACGGCGGCCAGGCAGCACCAGAAGCCCGGAGAGAGGAGGGGACAGATTCCCCCACAGACTTTGGAGGTGCACGGCCCTGCGGATACCTGGATTTCAGATACCTAACCCTGGAACTGGGGCAGGATAACTTCCCGTTGTTTCACGCCGTCTAGACTGCTACTGTGGCAGCAGCCCCAGGACCTAAGGCCGAGCAGGTGTTCCAGAGGTGCTGTGCATTTCCTTTCAAACTCAAATGACGTCCAAACTGAGAAGGGCTAGGTCAGCACAGTGAAGAGCCAGCAAACTGGATTCTAAGGCTTGGGTGTCCAAAGGGGATCTGCTTTATTTGTTCGTTTTTCAGGAGGTACCTGGGATCGGACCTGAGACCTCGCACATGGGAAGCAGGTGCTCAACCACTTGTGCTACATCCGCGCCCCAAAAGGAAATTCACTTTTAAAAATTCAGGCCTGTGCCTTTCTTCACCTTGCTTAGATAAGCCGATCCTAGTGCCCTTCTGTTTGTCGCAAGCCTGGCTTTATTAAAGGGATTTTCAAAAGGCAAGAGCATATAGTGTTGACATATTAAAGCTAATAAAGCATCTCTATTTTAAAAAATGATTGGAAACGAAAACAAGTTGAGATAGTAAAGAAATAAAAATAGCAGAGGCGGGAAAAGGGGAGATGCTGCTGTCCTAGCAACTGTGCAGGAGGCAGCCAGACTCCGGGAGAGGAGCTTCAGTCTAGCAGCGTCAGGCCGCCTGACGCTTACGGGAGACTGGACTGGTAAAGCCGAAACCAGTTCACCGTTCACTCCACGGTGTGAAAAAGTGACTTTACACACTGTTTGAAAAATGACCCGTACACGCGTTCAGTGCCGTCAGGAACATTTACAGGGTCAACTCCAGTACAGGACGTGGGGTGGGGGCTGCAAATGGAAACTGCTGGTGAGCATGCTCAGGCTCCAGGCAAGGGGGCCCTCTGGAAGCATGGCTCGGGTGACCTCGGCTCCCTGAGGCTCAGCCTCAGCACGAGCCGCCCCCCGGAGCACTGGTGGGCATCTGGCATCTGAAAGCTGCCAGGATTCCTGCAAGGCCAGGGGCAGACTGTGAAAACCCCATGGCCACAGGAGCAAACAACCAAACCAAACCGAAACACTCAATGTTTCTCTTCCTATGGAAATCTAGGAACCTTCCTCTCCTGAAAGGCCTCTTCTCTAATCTGAGCCCCTGCAAGCAGTGTGTCAGTTGGTCAACACACCACAGAAGCCGTCACCCCCGGAGCGCCAAGCCCCAGGCTGAGCACAGTGCTCTCGGCAGTGTGCACTCAGAGCCAGGCAGCGCCTCATGAGGGAGGCTGCGTGGCCAGCGGCACACACTGCGCCCCGGCGCCGTGCCTGCTTGGAAGTGCTCGTTTGTCCACAGGGATGTCCTGAGCATGCCTGTCCTGAGGATGAAGGGACGTCACCCACAGAAGATGCAGCACAGTGCTTGGTACACAGCAGGCGCCCAAAGGAGCTGGCACTGTGACCAGCGTGACCATCGGCAGAAGCAGTGTCCTCGCTACGCTCTTCCCTTCCCACGCCAGTGGATCGCGGACCCATCCTAGCCTCTCCTCCAAATGGAGCTCGTTGCCACAGCCTCCCTCTCCCCTCCATCCTGTGGCCCACGACTGCCTGATAGTCAGAAGTACTTCCTGCTGCCCACCCCCAGGAGCCAACCCCAGCCAGAAAAACGCCTTCCCCACCACTGCCTCTTCCACCTAGCAGGGGGTTCCTTGAGCAAATGTCTGAACTCTTGGGGCCTCACTTGGTGTCCCTGGCGTGCAGCTCTCCTCACAGGATTTGTTGTAGTAAATGAGTTATTCTCATTTACTCATCAGTCTCAGCAATCTCAAACCTCATCTCAGATCCCAGCCCTCTGAGAACCTTCTCAATGATTCCATCAACACTGATAAAGCCCTTTCTTGCCAGGCATTCAGGAATTGCTCACGTGACCAGGGGCAGCGCTCTCTCCTGTGTTTGCCCTCCAGGATGAAGGCTGTACTTACTAAGCCCTACCTGGCTAACCTAGAGATCAGACCCCTCGGCATGTCCCCGAGACCCTTGGTGGCCTCACTCCAGCTCCCCTTTTCCTCTGCATAACACACGCTCCCCAAACCCACCACCATGGTCCAATTCTGCCATGCCCTTTGCAAATGCTGCTACTTTGTCCTCAATTGCTCTCTAAGACCCTTTTTCTACTTGGCAAACTTCTCCTCATCCTGTAAAATTCTTGAAACTCCTGAAATCTCAGACACTCTAACCACCACCAGGCACCAGCTGTCTCTCTCTGGTCCCGGTGCACTGTGGGACTACGCTACATCCTCCGTCCCTGAGTGCCTGGAGGGCAAGGGCTGGGTCTGCCTCATCCCCGAAGCCTCGGTGCAGCAGAGACCAGGTGAGCGTACGAGGAGGTGGTGCCCACCACCAGGCCACAAGGCCTTCTCACCACACGTGGAGACGAGGATTCCACAACGCACAGCCAGGAGTGAGGCGCTGGACTCAGAGTCTGTACGAGGCGAGAGCAGCTCCCTGAAAAAGAGACTCAGCCCACAGTAAAATCAGCTCCTGGGATATCGGGAAATTCTAGGGCCCTAACTCGTTAGAGAATGCTGTGTCCCCAGTACGAGCTGTGTGCCTCTTATAATCAGACAAGGCCGAGTGAGCGCAAACAGAAACCCCAGGAAGCAAAATGAGCTGGCTGGTCCCACGGCCGGGAGCGCCCTTCTTCGGCTCGGGGCTCAGTACGCTCAGGAGGAGCTGGGAACTTTTTTATTTATTTTATTTTATTTATTTATTTTTTACCAGGAGGTCCCGGGGATGGAACCCAGGTCCCCCCATATGGCAGACGGACGCCCAACCGTGTGAGCCACACCCGCCCCCAGAACTGGGAACTTTTCACCCCTACGTGGTCTCCCCGAGCTCCTACTGGAAACGAGGCTCAGGCATAAAGGGAGACCAGACCGAAGCCTCGACCGGGCAGCTGGTCACCTTCCTAAGAGCAAGGGAGGCTACTGGATCCCCACTGCCCTTCCCTGCTTTGACTCCACACTGACCGTCCTTCAGCAGACAAAGGCACCTGGGATCCAGACTGCCCACAGCGGGCCACGTCCACACCATACCTTTCCCGTGCTGATGGAAGTCAGCACCATTTCTGGAACGTGAGGTGCCAGGCCCTCCATTCACAGCTGACTGGAAAGAACAGGCTCCCAAGAAACCTAGAAAAGGCAGCTGGGGTCCTCACACAGATAATGTAAATTAACAGATAGAAAATGTGATGGGCAAATCTGCTCCCTTCAGTGTTCAGCAGCTGAAAGACTGAGCCTCTCACAGCCAGTCAAGGCACCTTCAGGAAGGACCTACCCCCCAGACGCATTAGCAGTGCACTTCCTGTGCTAGGCAAAGAGCCCGAATCGACCGCCTGAGACTGGCCCAGCACGTGCACCGATGGGTGTTCATCAGGATGGCTTCGATGACAGCAGCTAATGGGTGCTGAGCAGTCACCCCATGCCATCTGCAATGTCTACTCACTGGCCGCCTCAACCACCTGTCAGGCAGGGCCTATGTCCCGGGGAGTGACCCTCTGGTGTAAAAAAAAGATTGGCTCATCTTCAGAGCGCAGTCTGCTCCTGCACCTCCTTTCTCTGAAGACGGCCGGCCTCCTACTTTGCTGCAGTTGAGGCCTTATTAAATGAGTGCCCCGTTTTCCCACAAAGGCCCCTCCCTCAGGGACTCCTGCAGACAGTGAGCCATGCCCTGTTTGGTGACCGCACGACACTCTTCTCAGGGATCCAGAAACCATTCTCAGCCTCTGGAATCCCTGCTCCATCAACTGTTCCCTCTCTCTTGCACCCTCTCTCCAGCACTTTCCCTTTTGCCTATAAACACACTGAGCTTGTTCTAGCATTTAAAAGCAACTAAATAAGAAGCTACAAAAGGTGGGAAAGCCAGTTTCCAACACTCTACTGCAAGTATCCTCTCCAGGTACACCAATGACGCAGTCATCAAACCCAACAGCCTCAGCTTGCTCAGCCTTTGCCACCCTTGGCATCTTGCAGCATTTGGAATGGACACCCCATCTGCTCTGCTGGGGCCCAGGGCCCAGAGTCACTGAGCTTTGCTCCTGGCACTCTCACCAGCTTGGCCTTCACCAGCTCCTCTTCTCCACTCCACAGAAAGCTCCCCCCAGCAGAGTGAACCCCTGCCCACACAGCACAAGGGCAGGAGGCCTACGTGCTGGGGGTGTGCACTGGAAACGGGCCACCGTTCTCCTACACTTGCCAGAGTTTCTGCTCGCACCCGCAGCACCAAGGTAGGTGTCTGTCCCTGCATGGTCGTACCAGTTGTACTTTTTACTGCAACTGTAGAATTTAATTAAATTTAATGAAAACGGACTAAGTATGAGTCTGAAAAGAGTTACAATTCTATTAAAACTAGGTTGAAATGCTTTGAAATAACTTGATAAAGGTAAATCATTAAAAGAAAATCTGTTGAAATAGGCATGGATGAGCTACCTGTAAAAGATCAGCTGCGGAAGAATTTTGTCTTCCTGCTGGTTTCTACGCATTTAGAAAGCTATGAAATAAGTTTCTGCCTATGAAAGAATTTGAGTGAAAATGAAAAGTAGAACTTAAATGATATGAGACTCTCTGCCAAGGTGAAAATTAGAATAACAGCTTCATTTCAACGTGTAAAACACCAAGCAGATATTTTAAGATTGCTCAGACTGACATTAGACAGCCTTTCCTGGTATTCAAATTACTCCCTGGAAAGTTCTCTACTGAGTAACCATTCCTGGGTTGATTCATAAATCATCAGATTAAATTAAATATACGGGTTAATAAAAGATATAAATGTGCCCGGGGCCCCCAAATTAAAGCCATTACCAAAATGCATTAGTCATAAAACCCTCCCATGAGCTCATGTCGCCCCAGCTACTACTTCATTTCTTTAATCCATTTTGTGGGAGCTCCTGGTTGTCACCTGCACTTGTTCCACCACCTCTCTGCCCTGCACCCATGCACCACGTCAAAGAACAGCAACAGGACAAACCCCCCCCAGGGGGGGGGGAGGCCCACCAGGAGCACCTAGAAGGCCCCCCCAGGTGAGGAGACAGCCCACCAGCAGCACCTAGAAGACCCCCCCAGGTGAGGAGACAGCCCACCAGCAG
>JAKSZT010053930.1:72967-118897 GCA_026826555.1 Tolypeutes matacus | reverse complement strand
CCTAGAAGACCCCCCCAGGTGAGGAGACAGCCCACCAGCAGTACCTAGAAGCCCCCCAGGTGAGGAGACAGCCCACCAGCAGCACCTAGAAGCCGTCAAACCATACCTCCTCCCTCTCCCGCCCTCAACCTCTCCCTTGACTAGCCACTTAGGCTTGAGGGCTTCAAGAAACGCTTGTGTGTTTGGAAACCTAAGGATTCAGCTGTGAGGAAAGGGCCACACTGCCCGTGTTGAAGGCCTCAGGAAGGCGAGGGCTCATCTCCTGAATGTTAAAAGTGCTCCTCGCAGAGATGTCCGTGGGCCAGGCCAGGACCAGAAGGGGTGGCAGCCCCTGCATCTGCCCCAGGCTCACTGGGGCTCGCTGGCCTCCAACTCTCAGCAATGAGACAAAGCAGAACCTGCACTGGGGTGCCAGGAGGTGTCCTTCCAACAACTAGTGGATTTTTAAGACAAGAATTATTAAAGATAAAAACATTTCCTAATTATTAAATTTCACAATTTGAAATGTATATATACCAACACCTGCTCAATCTACGTAAAGCAAAAACAACTGAGAAAGATAAAAAGAGAAATCGAAAAATTCACAATCATAGAAAAAGATTTTTAACAACCTCATTCCAGTAAATGCTAGAGCAATAATTAATTTCAAGGAGGATTTGAACCACATGATGAACAAAATTAACTTCACTGTCACATATAAACCATTGCATGTAACAACTATGGAATACACATTCCTTTCTAGCAGACATGGTACGTTCACTAAAAAGAGACAGTATGCTAAAGCAAGACGCAATGAAGTTCAATAATTTGAAATCATAGTGCGTTTTCTCTGACCATTGTAGAATTAAACTAGAAATCAGTAAAATAAAGTAATTAGAACATCCCAAAATGTGTAGAAATTAAGCAATACACTACAAAATAAGCTATGGATCAGAGGATAAAGTACTGAGCAGTGAAAATATGACATATTAAAGTTTGTGGGATGCAAGCTAAAGCCATGCTTAGAAGAAATGCTATAGCCTCTGGGCAAAGGATCAGCAAAATTCTTTCAAACAACCAAAGTGCAATAAGGACTTTTTCATATATACAAAAGCAGAAAGAGTTCCTCACTAGCAGACCTGCACAAAGTCCTTCACATAGAAAGAACATGAAATCGGACAGAAATACGGATCAACACAAAAGAAGAGTGCTGGAATGATAACTCTAAGTGTGAACATGTGAGATTTTTCTCCTTATTGTTTAAATCTATTTAAAAGGTAACTGATGTTCCCTACAAAAATAACAAAGTAGCATGGGGTTTTATAGCATATGTAAAAGCAAATGTATGATGACATATGAACAAAGGTGGGGAAAGGAAAAAGGAGAAATTAAATTCTACTGCTGTATGGTTCTTACCCTATAGGTGAAGTAGGATAATATCCCTTAAAGGGGCCAAAACAGAATCATTTAATTTAAAAAAAAAAAAAAAAAAAAAAAAAAAGACAGAAAAAAGGGTGAAAGGGAAGAAAAAACTGATGGGACAAACAGAAAACTAACACCAAGATGAGAGATTTAAATCTAGAAACACTAATAACCATATTAAATATAAACAGTCTAACCACCCCAATTAAAAGGCAGAAATTGTTGGGTTGGATATGAAATCCATCCCTAACTATAAGCTGCCTATAAGAAGCATACTTTACATATAAAGAGACAGTTTAAAAGTAAAATAATGGAAGACAATCTATCATACTATCACTCATCAAAAGAAAGCTAGAGAGGCATATTAACATCAAGTAGAGCAGATTTCAGATCAAATAATATTACTAGGGATAGGAAGGTCATTTTATAATGAAGATCAATTTATCAAGATGATACAGCAATCCTAAATATTTATTCACCCAATAACAGAGCTTCAAAATACATGAAGCAAAAACTGACAGAACTACAAGGAGAAATAGATTCAAATTTATAGTCAGAGATTTCAATATTCCTCTCCAAATAATTAACTGAACAAATACTCAGTAATACACTTCTAAATAACCCCTGGGTCAAGAAGAAATCAAAAGAGATATGGGAAAGTACTGTGAACTGAGTGGAAAGGAATGCTGCTACAGCAGCACCTGGGGGAACTATGGCGCCTTAAACGGCGCTGGTTGCCCCCTTCAGCCTCCGGGGACCCCACTCCCGTGGCCTTCCTCCCGTGTTAGTTACTAGCCACACTAGCCATTCCTTCTTGGATTCCTGTGCAGGCACTTAACCACCACCCCCACCGCCCCCAAGCACTCAACTGCCCCAGACCTTAGACCTCAGCCTCGTCTCTTTCCTCTTTTTCCTCTTTTTCTTTCCTTCCTAGTTGATCACATCCTCGATTTCCTCTAAAATCGATCCCTTCTTCCTTCTTTGCTGTATCAACTGACAACTCCATTGCTCAGGTCCCAAATCGTGGAATACTGGAATCTTTCAGCTTCTCACTACCTCTGCTACTCCCACCTCAGCCCCTGTCACCTTCATTTCTCACCTGGACTATGGAAATACTAATTGTCTGCCTCCTCCTTTGCCCCCTAGAGTCATTATTCAACCAGGCAAGCAGAGCAATTCTTTTAACATGCAATTCAATTTTGTCACTTGCAAAATGCTCCAGTGGATTACGATCCCACTAAGATTCAATGCAAAATCTCCAGCAGTTTACAATCCCACTGAGTTCAAACGAAAATCTCTAGGTTTACAGTCCCACTGAGAGGTCAATCCAAAGTCCTCACACCACAGGCTACAGTCCCTCTTTAATCTGGCCTCTTCTACCCCGTTAGCTCACCCCAGCTTTACCTGCCAAGCTCTCCTCCCTACACAATCCATCCTCTCCCCCCATGCTGGAGTCTTGTATTCCTAGCAGGTGCCACACATGCCCCCACCTCGCAGTGGGCCACACTTGCTCTCCCTCTGCCTGAAGGAGCGGCACACTCCCTCCTGCGGGTCTCCAGGATCTCCCCACAGAACAGCTCCCACCTTCAACTGCTGCATCTTGTCCACAGCACTCAGATGCCCTATTGTACACTTATCTATTATCTGCCTGCGCCCCGCCCCCCCATCAGAATGTAAGCTCCTGGAGAGCAGGACTTTGTTTTATTTGCTGATGTAGCCCCAATGCTTAAGAGTGCCTAGGACAAAAAAAAATTGCTGAGTGATAAAACAACTAAATGGATATTGAGCTGACAATGTCTGGTGTTTGTGTGTGTGTGTGTGTGTGTGTATGTGTGTGATGTCAGGCTGAGCAGCAAGCCTTAAGACGTGGAGGCAAACTGCCATCTCTTCTATCTTCCAGCACCCAAGATGCCTGACTCTATCTCCTGGATAGGATTTTCTCATTATACCAGAAGACAAGGATTCTCTTACCGGACAGGCTACCCTTGTCTGCCTCAAGGGTTGGGGGCTGAATGAGTTTCCCTCCTGGGGTATGGATCATTGGGTCCATACCTACTGAGCACATAAATGTACAGAAGTCCCATGCAATTCCTCTGAAGAATGAAGACAGGGAGAGCCAGCACCAAAAGAGCTTTCAGACTGTAAAGGCCAAACAAGAAGTCTTCCATTTCAAGCAAAGCAGCAGCCCTGACAGCCTGAAAACCTCTCGCTCTAAAACCTCTAGAAATGCTTTTAAATGCATTGCTGAGCTCTGCAAGAAATCACAAGGGGCTAAAAATGAAGAGTGAGCTGAAACCCAGAGTGGTTAGCAGAAGCCTCTGCTGCCCGGGGAATGTCCCAGAGCCGTTTAGATAAAAGACAGAGCCCCGTGCCCACGAGGAGGGGCTGTGCAAGGGAGCCCCTGCAGAGCTACCCTCTGGGTAGGGAGCAGGGCAGGAACAGAACCTCCTGCCGGCAAAGGGCACCTTGGCTGCAGTGTGGGTGGCAGGAGCTACCTTCCTTGAGGATTCACACCTGGAAGCCTGTCCTCACACGGTCTGGAGTTCAAGTGCACACAGCCAGCAGGGCCCAGGAGACCACAGGCCACAAAGGTCACGTGACATGACTCCTGCTCCCAGTGAGCCAGCAAATAAAAATGCAGGAGGTCCAGTGACGTGGAAAAGTGGGGACATATTTAGACTAGTAGAGGACCTGTGTGTATCTGAAATTCCGCTGAACCGGGCATCCGGCAGCCCACTCAGGGGGCCTCGCCTCACCAGATGCCCAGGAACAAAACCTCACAGACATGAGCTCAGTACTCAGTCTCCAAAGCACAGATGGAAAAACGTCACTGCAGGTAAGAATCAGACAGAATACTAAACAGCAAAATCAGCCCTTTAGCCTGACATTACCAGACACAATAAAAATAACTATGTTTAAAATGTTTCAAGAAATAGAAGCAATTGAAAACTTAAGCAAGCAGTAAGATCCTATCAATAAGAGTCAGAAAGCACTGGCATAAGTGAAAAACAAAAAAAAACACACACACAAAAATGAAGAAACTTCAAATCTAGACCCATCTTGTTTAAACTGCAAAACACCAAACACATCAGGAAGAAAGATCAGGAAGATCCGAAAAAAGAAAAGGAGATGAAAATACTTAATCTAATGTAGCTCAAGCAGTTGGGTGCCTGCCTACCACATGTGCGGTCCCAGGTTTGGTTCCTGGTGCCTCCTAAAGAAGACAAGCAAGACAGCAAGTTGACATGATGGGCTAGCGCAACAAGATGATACAACGAGATGACACAACGAAGAGACACAACAAGGAAACACAATGAGAGACACAACAAGCAGGAAGCAAAGGTAGCTCAAGCCATTGGGTGCCTCCCTCCCATATAGGAAGTACTGGGTTCAGTTCCAGGTGCCTCCTAAAAAAACAAGATGAGCAGACAATGAATAGATAGCGAGAACAAACAACGGGGGGGGGGGGGGGTGAGGGGGGTGGAAGGGGTGGGGAGAGAAATAAATAAATAAATCTTTAAAAACAAACAAACGAAAAACAAAAGGTCAAATCACCAGTCCTTTTTCCAAGAATTAGAAGTGCTGCCGAATAATTCCTAACCACAAGGTATCAACAAGCTCAATATCTACTATAAAATATGCATAATACGTAATGGCTGTATTAAAATATGCACCACCCCACCTCCTCATGCAGCCTCATTGTCGACAAAGGCTCAATGCAAACAGACTTTAAGTTTCCCATGAAATTATGAGGCATGCATACAGTCCCTTTAGTGACCTTATTACATTAATCGGGATTATATAAACTTCTCATTTTCCAAGTGGTGTTGGGCAAAATCACAAAATTTCAATATTAAAAAATAAACTTCCTAGAGAGTGAGAAGCTTCTAAGGACCATTACCATCAAACATCACCTCACTGATGCCCCCCCCCCCGTTGCAGGAAATAACTGGCCAAGAACATCCTCTGCATCTACCACTGAACAATCTTTCCTCATTTGAAATGTCCCCAAACTACTGACTTGCCACTCTTGGAGCAAACCAACAACTGCCAAATACACCTGGAGACCAATTAGAGAAGCCTCCCCACTGCCCAGCGCCCACCTTGGCAGATGCTTCTGCTCACACACTGATGGGGACATCCTCTTTCCTCTAGTCATTCTCTGAAATGTACTCTCCTCGAACCCTTGCTAGAATGGCAGACGGGTTCCCTACCCGCAAATTTATGAACAAACAGCCTTTGTTCATTTTTTCTCAGGTTTAGTTTTGCTATTGACAAAAGGCTGATTTTTATTTTATGTGGTCACTCACCATTTGTAATATACTTAGAGCAAGACCTAAATCCTTTTCTAAAAGCTTTATTCTTTTCAGACCGTCTTTATTTACCATTTCTTATCATTATGACATGTAATTCCAGAAAACAGTAATTCAAATTTAATTTGATTAGCAATTCAAAATCGTACTTTCACAGTGATTTTCTAAACCCCAGAACCTCAAACTCTGACACGACTAGGAACCTCTTGGACAGCCTGCCCTTGTCCAGTGGCCTTGAGGAGCCTGGGGTTTCCAGGGGGCAGGGCAGGATTCCTGGCCAGGTTCCTGTCCCCAGCTCCTCTCTAAGCCTACCCATGCCCCACTTGCCTCAGTGACACCAACTACCTCCAGCTGAACAAGATAAGAATGAGACACAAAGAAAGCAAGTTACATTCTCATGAAAATTTGCCTTGATATTTCACCATGAGTTTTGTTTTGTTTTAAATGTTATTTCTAATGGACAGAATAGTGGGAAAAAGAGGTTTTTAGTTAGAGGTCATTTTTTGTTTTGTTTCTTTTTAATGTGTTTTAAAGCAAAGGGATTTTTGTTGTTGTGTTGTCCCTAATATCTGATAAAAACATCTAACAGCCTGTCAGTTTATGCATGATGAAATACCCCATGTGAAAAGAAGCCACTGTTCTTTCCAACCTTGTGCCTTGCTCTCCGGAGCTCCTGCTCCTGGGGAATGTGCAGGGAACAGGAATTTCACCTCTGGAGAAATGGAACAGGGACCCAAGGCCTGAAACAAATAATTCCAAGGACCAGCTGCTTGTCCTTGTCCGCCAAGGGCTGCAATAAGGCCACTCAGGTCCGAAGAAAGCTCGGCCAGAGGTGCCGGGGGCACGGGCTCAGCGGGAAGAAGGACCAGCTTGCCTCCTACCCACAGAAGTAGTTCTGGAAATAAGCTCTGCCAGCTGGCTAGGGAACCTTCTTTGAAAAGCTGCAGACCTTTCCAGATATTATACAGCTGTATATGAAATTGACAGAGGAGCTTTATTTACTCATCGTTATATCCCCCATAAAGCTATTTCTAGAATGAAATGTGGTGATAATTGTTGCTCAGGTGTTAATGGCCAAAGGGTATTCTGTGCGTGAAGCGAAATGGTCGCTATTACATATACTCTATTTAATCAGCAACTTTTTTCCCTTTTTAAAAAAGTCCTCCATCTATCTGCACAATTCTTCACTGATGAATGTGTAAAGCTTAGGCTACACGTAGGGGCTTCCTGGGAAGGAGGAAAGTGCCTTCACAGCTGTGAAGCCGGACAAACGCTCCGGCAGTCAGGGAGTCAGGGCCAAGGCCAGCAGCGACCGTCAGCCTGCTGCTGCGGCTGCGGAAGGACTGACGAAAACGGCACCCTTCCGCTGTGGTCTCCGCCCAGACCCCAGTGTAATTGTGAGGGCCATTCTGCAAAGTACCTGGCCAGTCCTCCTCAAAACTGTCACAGTCATCACAAACAGAAAGCCTGAGAAACCGTCAGAGCCCAGAGGCGCCTAAGGAGGCGTGGGGATTACACATAACCCTGTACCTGGAACGGGGTCCTGGCACAAAGGGCCCCAGGCCAGCACCAGGCACTGTGACTAAGCCCTGTCCTTCAGGTAATACTAACCTGCCCAGGCTGGCTCCCTCGCTGCAGCACCCGGGCTGCACTAACCTAAGATGTTATCAATTGGGGAAACCGGGTGCAGGCGACATGCAAACAATGTGAGATCTTTGCAATATTTTTGTGTAGCTAAAACTGTTTAAAAAAAAAAAAAAATTTTTTTTTTTTTAAAAAAAGCTCATGAAGTAAAAATGACATTTCCCCAATCATTTAAATATGAATTGAAAATGTCAACATTTCTAAACATTTAATTAAAATCACAAGCCCATTATATTAGATTCTCTTTAATGCTCACAAAAAAAAACACACAAAAGTCAAGAAATTAAAACAATAAATTAAACGGACAAATTCCTTGGAAAACATTACTTTCAAAATTTAATCCAAGGAAGAAAAGAATACTGAATACCACATATCTATTAAAGAAATTGAATCCATAATTTAAAATAGTCCAAAAAAGCTTCACGTGCTTCAGCTGTCAATTCTAAACAATGAATGAAGAAACCATACCAATCTTAGGGCAAACTCTTTCAGAGAAAAAAGAAGGTCATGTCTCCACTTATGTTTTCATATTAGCATGACCTGGATAATAAAGTCTGACAGGATATTATATGAAAAGAAAATTACTGTCCAATCTCTCAAAAATCTTAAACTAAATATGTGAATTAGGCCCAGATACATATGAATCTGACCAAGTGGGATCTAATCCGGGAAATCAAGGGTCATCTAACATTAGAAAAGCAATCAATATGATTCACTACATTGACAGAAAAAGGAGAAAAATCAGTTGTGGCAGACAAAACATTTGATGCGTTACCCACACAGAAGAGAAACTTTGGAAACGACTCATGACACAGAACCTCCTTAATCTGAGAAACAGCACCTACAATCCCCCTGCTTCCACCCAGGCTCCGAGTCTCTCCTCACATCAGAACCCAGAATGTTCTTGGTAGAAAGTAAGTGAACACGTGGTCCTTCCCCTTCTGCCTCTGAGGAGAAGCCACAGCCTTCCAGCGCCTTGCGGCATGGCCCGCACAGAGCGCCGCAGGGACCACCCGCCGCAGGGACCACCCGCCGCTGGCACCACCCGCTGCTGGTGCCGCTAGCAAGCACTGTTTGCATCTCTTCTGCCGGCGACCCCTCTAGCGCTCTGCTTCCACAGCAGGCCCCCCTCCTGCTTCTGAATATGCTGGAAATGCTTGTCCTTGAGAAGCCGCATCTACCCTCCAGTCTCTGGACCAGGGCCTCCCCCGGTGCCCCCAACCCGCTGCCCCTCCTTCGGTTCTGTACTTGGCAGCACCTCTCAGGGAACCTCCCTGCCCATACCCAGGGCTCACTCCATTCCACAGCCACCCCACAACCGGCCCGGGCCTGCCCCTGACTGACGCGATGTGTTTCATCATTGAATGAATCTTCCCTTTTACCTTCTGTTTCCGTCTGTTTCCTCCCACCAAGATGCCTCATCCCTTGCCCCACCTCAGGGCGTGAACAGTCTGGCATAAGGCAAACAGTAGATAAACATTTGCTGGATGAGTAAATGAAGTAATGAACAAACGAAGTAAATGAGTGAAGGAACACGACAAAGAGCCTGTGTCCTCGAGCCCTGGAACAGTGCCTGCCTGGCTGGAGATGTGTTCTCCAAACCGAGGCCAGGCAGGACCTCTTCTGCCACTATGCTCACAGCTGAATTCCAAATGGACTATTAGTTTTAAAAAATGGACTGCTTTTTCTCACATTTTAAAAGGCAACTTTATATCAATAATGCAAGTAGAAAACCAGTAACACTCATTGTGAATTGGTAGCTTAAAAAAAAACTATAAATACAAAGCTATGTTACTCTATCCAACTATCAGTGACTGCAAAATTTTGTTATTTCCTTGTTTAAAAGGGTTTAAAAAGAAGATTATCAAAATAACAGTGATGTTAAAGACATGTTATCACTAAATCAGTATTTTGGCATAACAAGAAGTAAAAATCAATTTTATTTATTTATTTATTTATTTTTATTTATTTGTTTATTTTAAAGATTTTATTTATTTATTCATTCATCCCCCCCTTGCTGCTTGTGCTCACTGGGTCAGCCAACCACGCCGTGCGGGCGGGCTTGCCTTCACCAGGAGGCCCCGGGAACCGAACCCAGGGCCTCCCACATGGTAAACGGGAGCCCCACTGATTGAGCCACAGCCGCTTCCCTAAAAATCAATTTTAAAGCGTATGACGTTCTCACTAGACAACTTATCTATTTTACTTACTTTCAGGTTTGCTCTCCATGCCCCCACCTCAATTCACGTTGGGCCCAATAGTGTGAGGCCACAAACCCTTCAGGACTGCAGTGAGAACGGAGGCTTCCAGAAGCCAGAGCACCCATATTAAAGGACCTGAACTCGGCTGAAGGTTAACGAGAGCCATGGAAGGGTTGTGTTTTTTCAACAAATACATTTTATTGATATATATTAATAAAGCACAAATCCATCCGCCACGAAAAGGTTTTATGCACGGGACTGACATGATGAGTTTTACGTTTCCTCAAAACTGCTTCTGCATGAAGGAAAAGGGGCTGGAGGCAGAAAGACTGGACATAGAGGAGACCAGCGAGGAAGGTGCTGTCCAAATGTGGTAAAGGTTCTGTATAGGTTATGTAATGTCAAAAATTTCTACACTGAATAAATCATTTTCAAAAAAAAAAAACACAAGGAACTTACTGAAAAGAAAATGCCAAGTAGCTCAAGAAAGTAATGGGATGTACTCAGAAATCCTACTGGTGCTTCACGTAATTTGCAAGTATCCAATCAGGAAATTATAAAAAGGCAAAAACATTTAATTAAAATGTAAACTCATTTCACTGATGATGGCATAGCATGGAGTTTTGATTCATACACAATCCTTGCCCACTGGCAACAATGAACCCAGCTGGCTGTGGAAACAACGTTCTTACTGCTTTACTGGCACCAGCCCATTCACCCGCCATGTTCCAAAATAAAACTTACAAAGGTTCTATGAGTTAATGAAATCTTGCCTGAAATGATTCTCCATACCATCTCGAAAACAAAGAATTCACGTAAAAGGTATGGAGATTAAATAGGAGGAGCAATAAAGCAGCTTGCCCTGGTGCCCCCAGCTCCACTCACCCTTCCCCTGCACTCCCATTCTTCCCAAGGACCTTCTGCAGAAACAGGAGCACTCATTATTTAGAGACACACCATAAAAGTAAGGCAATGCCAGGAGGGAACTTGACACTGAAGAAATTTAGATAAGAGCTAAAGAAGAGAGGCTACTTTTCATCAAGATGATGAGGGAAAAGGAAGAGTCTTTCAATGCAAAAGGTAGGTAAGTGTGATCACTCATTTTAACTGTTACCAGCTGTTTCCTGCCCGCCACTCAGTCAGCTACCTCCACTTGAAACAAGCTCTTACCTCATTGAACCTGCGGAAGACACGGTCACTCTGGTGAGCTCCGACTGTGACTTCTGGGAGATAGACAGGAATGGTTGTGTAATTCAGCACTTTCAATTTATCCTGAACCCTGAAAAAGAATAAGAAAAATATGGATCGCACCAAGCCATCTAAATAAATATCAAATAAACTATAAGGCTGGTTTCATTTTTTGACGTCTATATAAAAAATCCACACATTCAAGTAAATGCTGTTCATTTCGAGCAGGCACCTGGAGAGCACAGCATTCACCTCAAAGACCATCAGGTATGTTTTGAGGGACCCTGTGGAAATTACTTTCAGAACCAGAGGCACAGTCCTTTAAAAGCCTCAGTGGCCAGTGACTGCCTTTTCAGGGCAGACAGTTTTGGAATCACACACACACACACACACACACACACACACACACACAGGAGAAGTGGGCTTTAAACACAGGAATAGTAGGAATAAAAAGCAATAAATAACGCCTGTGTTAAAGTGCCATATACATAGTAAGCCCTCATTAAAAATTTGCCAAATTAATGAACAATGAGGAAAAGAAGAGTGAGCAGACAATCCCCTTGGGGTGACAGCACCATATCTTGCTCCTCTGCTGGATCTGCTGGCGTCATCTGAGAGCCCAGGGACAGGAGGTGAGAGGCCCAGATGGAACTCAAAGTCCCCCGAGGGAATGCACACATACGATGGTGGGTGGGACCATTGTTTTATAAAAGCCTAATTCTCTGCTTTTCTTGGCACTGGAAAATACAAATCATAAGATTCTCTCTCTGTTTCACCACCGTATTCTGCTGAATGCTAAAATATTTATACTTTCTTACAATTTGCTTATTTTATGTTAAACTTAGTCTGACTATTATCACTAACTTGAACAAGAAAAGCATTTTTTAAGCTTTTAGGAAGAAACATTAAATAAAGTCTTCTTTCTTAAGGGCTCAAAGAAAGAAAAGAATTATTTTAAATGGTCACTTTCCCGTTAATGAGTTATAAAGGCAGTAGATGTTTCTTGTTTTTAATGGCTCAAATAGAAATTCTTTAAATGTATCTGGCTCTCAGCCGCACTTTGTGAGAATCCAGGCCCATAATGCAAAGAATAAATAAGCAAGCCTGTTTCCCACAGCCCCCCCATCCAACTCTGCCTCAGACAGAAACCCCCGATTCGAGTTCAAGGCCTGGGTGGCCCACAGCCCTCTCTGAAGGGACCGCTGAGAACTAAAGGCCTGTGGCAGGTTGAAAATAAGCAGCCAGTGTCTCCAGCAACAGCGTATCACTCACACGACTACTAACAACCCAAACCACATTCCAAGAAACTCTGCCAGGAAGCTTCCATTTGCTTTTCTAAGTGACCTTCCATACGGTTATGCGGATCATGGCTGAGATATACAGACTCAAAGATAAGATTTTTTTCTTCATGTTAATATTAAGTTGGTTTTACTCGCCTATTCAAATTCAAGCAAGCAAATCAGAAAGTTTTTAAAGGGCATAACATTTTTATATTTTCTAAGAGTGCATTTTGTTGTTAGAAATATAATATGGGTGTTTTAAAATTTTTCAAACAGTAGATGAGGAAATCCTCAACCCCGCCCCCATATCTGTAGAAACCCCCTCTTCATAGATAAGCACTATCAACTTTCCTTATGCATTCTTCCAGTATAGTCTATGCGTGTGTCAATAATGAAGTACACATCTTATTTTTAAACACAAATAGAATTATTCTATACCTGTTGTAAAACATAAGGCTAATTTAATCTGTTAAAGTGATCCACAATAAACAATTATTGAAAAATAAGCTTCTATTTCAAAGGTTTAACAAATATTAAGGTGAGGGGAAGATTGATCTCCTTTTTCCTGTAGCATGAAAAACCTAAGAAAATGCTGGAAAATTGGAAAGTTCTTGGAATGGCATCATGTGAGTGGACTTCACAGAGCAATGGCGCCATCTATATCTAACTTGGTAGAAATGCAGTCTACATGCTACCTCCAAAAGGATGAATTTGCTTCAAAATTTTGAAGATTAAAAAAATAATCTGCTGCCAGTGTTGTTCTATGTATTTAAACTTAGCTAAACTGCTCTTTCCATCTATCATGAAGAGCTTAAATGATGAAAGAAGAGCCTGTGGTAACTGTCTCCAGTAAACCCCCAGCATCCTTACCCTCTAATAAAGGGCAGATAGTATCTGATTGGAGATAAGTGAAGAAAGGAGACACTGGAAGCCTAAAAGGCTCAGGAAATGAAGAGAGGTCAAAGAAAAGTCTGTTCACAGAGCACTTAGTTGAATTAAGGAGAATTCATAAACTAATAATACATATATCCTTTAAAATCATAAGCCAAAGTGCCCTACAGTAGAAAGCTAAAAACACACTTTTGTTTGGTTTGCAAGCATTTACAAGGAGAGGTGCTAGGCGCCAAGTTTTAAAACAAAAGAGTGAGACAGGGAAAAGACTGAATAAAATAAAATGGTAAACTATCTTTTATGGCTCAAACTGTTTCCCAATTAACAGAATGTCTGCACTTCTCCTAAAACATGTTCAAACGCCTATTCTTTAGTTCTCCTAAATTGCAAAGTTCTGTTTGAAGCACTCTAATTCTGATACCAAACTCACGGTGCAGTTTCTGTAGTACAGGAATTTTACATAAAAAGACACCCCACAAAACAGAGCTCTCTGTGGGGAGGCCCGCGCTCTTGAGAAACAGGCCCAGGAGGCCCCAGCAGAGCCCAGCCCCAGAAAGCAGGTCTGGTCCTCACTGGGGACTCGGGCATGGACACAAGATGCCAGCAAGCCTGGGAAACAGGGTCTCCGCCTCAGTTTAAGCAGGCACACATAATCACACACACGCGAACTGAGATGGCACAAACTGTCCTGAACAGCAATCTGGCCAGGTTTTGATCAAAATGAAGTATAATGGGCAAGTGGCATGTTCAAAATAATTATCTTAGAAAATTTCCATAATTTTCACTTGAGTCTATCAAATTAAGAAATGGAATTCAAATGAAAATAAATACAATTACCACTGTTACTGTTATGAAGTATGCTTGGGGGGCAGAGGAGCAGGAAACTGGGAGAAGCGAAAGAGAAGACTACTGATAGTAAACTAAATTAAAACAAACTGAATGCTGTAATTTGTAAACTTTTGGGGGAAATTACAGGATCCTTCTGTCATGCTGTAAACCACATAAATAAATAAATAACTACTAAAATTAGGAATGATTTTAAGATATTAGTTAAAATCAGCTGACAATAGAATGCAAGAGCCTACTTAGAAGAGGAGATACACCTAAGTACTGTTTTGCACTGTTAACAACTAACTTGAATCACAATTATTTTTAAAATTATGTAAGTTTCTACAGCATACGAGTACACCCAACGCGCTATACTCAAAAACAGGTCTTCCACGCCTCCCTCAGCAGCGCACCGCCGTTCTCCACTTACAGCATGCGCAGGTTGTGGAACGTGCGATCGTCCTGTGTAAGCCACGGCCCTTTATCACATGTGAGGTATTCGATATCTTCTGCCACCTAAACAGAAAATGTTCCAACTCAAAATGGAGTTCCATGTTAGAGATGTAAATGAAATAACACTCTGATGCACCATAAACTATGATTGCTTGGCAGGAAGAATCACACCAGGAAGGTCACTGAAAACTGGGGCTTAGTGCTTGCCCTTCAATACGAGAACCACCTCCCTACTTAACACCCTGGGGTCATGGAGTGGGGCTGAGGTGATTTTGCCAGCTGAACAAAAGGGATGCGCAAGAAAAAGAACCCAGAGGAGGGGCAGAAGTCAGCATCCATGACAGACTACTCCTTTGTTTCCAAGTCAATTCTCTCTAGAAGGCAAGACCTAGCCACTCAAAGAAACAAAAGAACTACAAAGTAAACAGTTTTCCTGAAAGACCCAGCACATCTACGTTTTCCAGCGCCAAAGCCTGCCACCTGTTCTCTCACGCCTTCCACATCTTTATAGTTTCTTCATACCCATTCTCTCTCAAAAGCATATGCCAAACTGGGGGGACTCTCGTAAGTTTAAAGAAGTTGAGTGCCTTCAATAATGTACTCAAATAACGACAAGATAAAATGTATTGTTTTTTTCCTAAGATGCCTGCCATCCAAACAGTATGTAAAAAGGTATAAAAATCTAAAAGCAAACAAAATAAATCATCACACAAACAGAAGGCTGAGAAGGAAACGAAATGTAATTTGCTTAATCCAAGTAGAACGAACCAAGGTCTAAGCTGGGACAGCAGCTGGGCCTAGAGTGCAGGCCACGGCCGCCTCAGAGACGCAGCCTGGCTCTGCTACACGGCCCACCTAGGCCCACCTCTGCCAACGCTCCTCTGGTTCTCCCCTTGCCCTGAGGCAACTGGGGCAATTTAAAAACTGGTCAACTCCATGATGCTTTTTTTTTTAATTTATGACAGCACTACCCACACCTCACCACAGGTCACAAAACCTGTATTTTCTTCTAGAACTTTTATACATTATGTTGTTTTGTTTTGAGTTTTAGTAATACCTTATAGTTTATGTTTGATATAGAGAACTATTTTTTTTTTTTTTACCAAATGGATGGTCAGTTGTCTTAAGACCATAAAAAAATAATCCATTTTCCTCTACTTCATTCTATTATTAACCTTTGAAGGAATAACTTTACCAAACTGAAGTCATACCCCCACCCCCAATCACTACAGAAACGCACACACACACACACGTTACTGGACTCTGTATTTTGTTTCATTAAGCTATTTATTATTTCTCGTAATAGCATCACATTTCTTTTATTACTATACATTTGCAGTATATTTTTAAATCTGTGAGGGCACATGTTCCTTCATTATTCTTTTTCAAATTTTTTTTCACTATTACTCATTAAGTTCCCCTGAAAATTCCACTGAGCTGGAATGGAATTCACAAAATGCTCTGATGAATGTGGAGAAAACTAATGCCTTTACAACACTAAATCTTTCCCATTAGTTAATCCAACTTTTCAAATTTGCCATCTGTTAAACAGAAATGCTGGAACAGAAGATCCTGAGGTTCTTTTGCAGCTTCACCATTCTATTATTTAGAGATCATAGAAATTAAATTATTTGGAAGAAGCCAACACCTCACGAGCAGACCTACTCAGCAGGTGTGAGACTGGCTGGCTTGGAGCTGCTTTCAGGTAACAAGATACAGACATTTATGAGACCCATGGTGTATTAGTCAGCCAAAGTGACATGAGTCACAGGTCCCCTACAGTTCTGAAAACCTGCAGTCATACTTCATTAGATTTCAAAGTCTGAGAGTCATTCTCAAGATGATGGTTTCCTCCTCCCTGGGGCCTCACGAGGACCCACCTTTCCACAGGCTTGCCCAATGGCCATTTTCTTGATTCCACCCTCATCAAGCATCTGTGTGGAGACCAGAGCTCCAGACCTCACCCTCCAAGAACGTTGGGGTGATGGCCACACTTTACCCAATGTCTGGGGTAGAGTCTCAACCCCCTTAGTACACCGAGGAGGAGGCAGCATTCTTCCTAATCTCTAGCCTACAGGCACAATGCTCTCAGAGCAGTGAGTTGGTAACCTGGCTTTCCCTAATCCATGGAGGACAGGTCCACCTCTCTCAAACTTATGGGGTATTGACCTCACTCTCCCCAAACACTTGAGGAATGTGCTCCATCCTCTCTGTACCCTGCAGCAAAACTCTCCCTGAACATCAGGCTGGAACATCCACCCTCTTCAACTGCTGGGGCAAACTCACCCTCTCTGTATACATGGGTGGGGCTCCTCTCTTGGCCCAAGGAGATATCTTAATTCCAGACCTCAGCTTCCATGGTTTTCCTCTTAAAGCCATTTTCCTCTCCATCACTCCTTTCCACGTCCCTTTTAGTCCAAGCTGGCAGTGGTTTTGTTCATACAGCTCTCTCAAAAAGCTTTTTGGTTTAGCATGCAGGAAGCACAGGTCTAAGCCATCAGACAATAAGACTTTCCACAAGTCTCTCCTAGATAACTGCAACTTCAATCCTGACTTAAAAGTTCCAGTTTAGTTAATTCCTCAAATGGGGCACTATTGTCTGGAGGCTTGATTTCCAGAGGCTTGGAATTTCCAGAATCTGTTTCTGTTTTCTTTGTGCCCAAAGAAATTCAGTTCTCAGCTTATCTCTCTTGTCTAACATTTTACTATAAGCTGCAAAGAGAAGCCAAGCCACAATCTCCAAGTTTACTTTGTAAAGCTCCTCAGCTAAATGTCCAGGCTCGCCATTTTCAAATTCTGCCTTCCATCAAACATCAGGAGTCAATCTTGCTAAGTTCTCTGCAACTTTACAACACGGATCGCCTTTCCTTCAGTTTCCAATAACAGCTTCATTATTTACTTCCAAGGCCTCATAAAAAGTCTCTTTAGTGTCTATATTCCTACTAACAGTCTCTTCAAAGCAATCTAGGCCTTTTCTATGAAGCATCTCACAATTCCTCCAAAAAATACCCCTTACCTATTTATAAAACTGTTCCAGCATTTCGGTAATTGCAAAAGCGCTACCCTACTCTCCGGTACCAAATTCTGTATGAGTCAGTCAAAGGGGTGCTGATGCAAAGTACCAGAAATCTGTTGGCTTTTATAAAGGCTATTTATCTGGGGGTAGAAGCTTTCAGTCACGAGGCCCTAAAGAGTTCAACTCAAGGTACCTTAAGAGGCACTTTCTCACCCAAAGTCATTTGCCATGTGTTGAAGCAAGATGGCGGGTGATGTCTGCAAGGGTTCAGCCTTCCTCCTCCATCGAAAGGCTCCGTAGTCCCAGCTTCTTCTGATCTCAGCTGTAGGCTGCCGTAAGTCTCATCTCTCAGGGCTTTCAGCTGCTCTGTTCTCTTCAGCTGTAGACTATCAGGCCCATCTCTCTTCCTGGGGCCTCTGCTCTATGGAGCTGTCTCTCTTCCTCTGTGTTCTTCTCTGTGTATCTACTTCCCTGTTCTTGACTGAGCGTCCATTTATATAGCCCACCAAGGGGGTGGGGACTCAACCCTGCACGCCCCAATGACATGGTCGAATCAGAGCCTTAATCTTGATTTAATAAAGTAATAGTGAAACCTCTGAATCTAATATAATCAAAGGGGTATCACACCCAGGGGAACAGACCAGTTTAGAAATATAGTCAGTATCTCTTTTTGGAATTCATAAATAATATCAAACTGCCACTTATGGGAACTGAACTGATGATGCAATTTGTGAGAACCTACTAAAGTGAATCAAATTTAAGAATAACAAACTTTTCAACCATTCTCATTACCTACCTTTTCTGCATCCTGAGCTTCCCTTGCACTGTACTGTAAAACCTCACATTTTTCACTATAAGAAAAAAGATGAAATTCAATGTAAACTTTTCCAAACTTAAGTTAATGTACAAATGAATACATGACATTAAGCATCTCCTGCTATAAACGCTAAAACTTCACATTCTTCCAACTGGTGCTCTGTGATGGGTACATAATGGCTCGTTATAGCTTGACCAATGGAGGAGGAAATGCTAAAAAGAAGCAGAAATGTGCTGGTGGCTTGATATTAACATCAGCAATCTGTTTCCTAGCTTCCCGTTCTCTCTGAGACGACACTGCTTCCCCAGCTGCAGAGGTGTGAGAGCACAGCTACCAGCATCCACAAGGCAGAGAGGCACACAGGCCACCTCCCACTGGTACCACACAATCACCTCCACCTGCAGTGCTCATCACAGCCACGTCCCAGGAAACCACGGCCTACCAAGGCACCTGGCGCCACAGCAGCAAGGAGCTCCTGGAAGGGCAGGGGGACACACAGATGACTTAAGCTGCCAGAATTTAGAATCTCTGAGACCAACGAAACCCTCAAAACCACCAACCGAATGATGCAACATGTTGGTAGCAACTCAGTTCCCTTGGTCCTTACTTTGGACATTGAAAAACTGTAACTATAGTTCCCAAAAGAAGTAGGCAGCAGAGTATACTTTCCAGCACTTTTGCCAATGTCTTTCCCATGTACATACTGGCGATTTAGAGACCTGGCTGCCATCAACCCCAAATCAGCCAAAAAAAGATAAGCACACCCACAACATCCTCCAGAGGCCACCTGCGTGGCATGAGCAAGGGACAGTCTCTCATTTAGGTATCTTCATGGCAAAATTTATAAGCTATACTCAGTCTGAAATTCACACATGACCTACTACAGTGGTATCAAGCTTTAACACTCTGCTAATCATTTTCAAGAAACTAAATGAGTTAGCGCAGTTAAAGTACATGTATTAAGTGTCACTAATACTGGTTAACATCAATTCCCAAGTGTAAGAAAAAGAAAAAAGTTTTAAGCACTATGTAATTCAAACACAGTCTTCCAACTGGATAACAACGTCTTACTGCAACTAGATTACTGCATTTCTCGTATCACTATTAAGATAAAGGTAAATGGTGAGAAACTGTAGGAGCAATGAATGAGTATTCAAAAAAATTAGGAAAAATAAGCTTACTGCATATGCCATTATGGTTGGAAGTAAAAGGTCACTCTAATTACAGGCCTTACTTTATTTCTTCCTCAGCGACCTAGAACAATCCATTGTTATAAAAAGAAAAAGTTCTTTGCCTCAACAGGTACAGAATGGCAAAAGGGGATAGATTTTCTCTGTCAGGCAGTATGAAACTAAAGTACATGGGAGACAAAGGTTCTCAACACTCCTTGCAGATTAAGGGAATAGGGAAAACACTGGAATGTCACTTTTTCTCATACAGCAATGGGATGAGTCCCAACCGATCTGACTTTCTCACATGGCAGAGGTGACTGACAGTAACTACTTCACAGAGGATGCTAAGATATGAAAGCATCCAAGACTGGGCACCGGAGATGAGGAAAATGTGTGACAGGTACTTCAACTCGCATGACCGAACAGATGTCACTGCACTGCCACCACGTGGCAGGCTCTGAGCAGGTGCTCGGGTAAGAGCGACAAGGCTCCTGCCCTCAAGGGGCTCCAGGTCCCGACGGCTCTGCTGAAAGCCACCTACAAACCCAAGGGCAGAGCCTCTCCCCGGCCCTCATCTGCCTTAGAACAACATTAACAAATGGACACGCAGAAAACATAACCACCGTATCGTCACCGAGCGCACCCCTGCAGAGCTCTGAAATCTCAGCTTCAAGTTTCTTCCTCAGAGAGGGCTCCCCTATCAGCCCTGTCTGATGAATCAAGGTGTCTCCTGCTAACACTGAGAGCTAATATTTACTGAGCTGAATAAATGAACGGACTAATGTCTGTTAAACTATACTATAGTTTCTATTTGTTAGAGCTCATGTTTCTTCATGATACTTCCACAATCAAGATAATGAGAATAACATGCACCCCTAGGATTCCGGTCATAAATACAGACAAAGTCAGAGAATATATATTCACATGGTAGTTTACTCACTGTACCTATTAAAATTTCACAGTATGAATATTTTGCACAAGGTTGCAATGTTCTTTCTGCATTTATAAACCATATATATAAAGATATTGAAGCAAGGCTGTAATGTCACCATCTATTAGACAGAAGAGCTAACACAGAGGACAAATCAGCAGACAAGACATGAGACCTTCAAAGTTCTCCAGCAGCAGCCATCAAGGAATGTGCTCTGCCTCAAACACCAACATTCATTAAAGAAAGAAAAAGAGGAAGGAGGGAGAGAAGAAGACAGAAAGGAAAGGGAGGGAGGAAAGGAAAAAGATCTGGCATATTTTTTACATCTAATCCAAACAACTTTTAAGGATATCAATTAAACACATCTATGATATTGTTTACCCTTCATGAACTTTCTCTATGGATACACTAAGCACTTTCAAACAATTCTTCTAGATAACATGAATGTTCAGTTGCTACCTGAAGTAAAAATATATGAGTTCTCTACTGCTAAAACCTGCCATGGAATCTAGCTTGGGTTTACTTCTAGCATCAAAAATTTTAAAAATATAACAATGACAAAAAAAGTACTAACAAAATAAGCCAAGCAAAAACAAACAAACAAAAATAAAATAAAATCACAAACTACAAACCAAAAGCAAATGTCTGCTGCTGTGCTTGCTTACAGACATCAGGCTGAAACAGCCCAGACACTACACATGCAAGAAACAAAGAGAAAGCCCCTGGGCTCTGGGGCACAGGGACCTGCGTGGCCGTGCTCACGTCACTAAATCAGACTGGTGGCTCACCTCATTTCAGGGAGGAATGTTTTCTTGTAGGCGTTCTCAATGTCCTGGAGATAGGCAGGCATGACCTTCATTTCGTGTGGCTGAATGAAAACACAAAAGTAACCGTGAGGGAAGCGGCTGTGGCTCAATCAGTGGGGCTCCCGTTTACCATATGGGAGGCCCCGGGTTCGGTTCCCGGGGCCTCCTGGTGAAGGCAAGCCCGCCCGCACGGCGTGGTTAGCTGACCCAGCGAGCACAAGCAGCAAGGGGGGGGGATAAATGAATAAATAAATAAAATCTTAAAAAAAAAAAAAAAAAAAAAGTAACTGTGAGACTCTTGGACTCCTTTTCTTTTACCTGTGCATAAGTACAAACATGAAAAAGTCAATAAACAATAAAAAATAAGAATAGTTTTCTTAGAACTAGTCATGCTGGGCATTGCAGAGACTTGGAGTTATACAAAAGGGCCTCAGTTTCAGTTAGAATTGTTCTCTTTCTACTGTAATTAGCACCTAAGTGTGTAGGGTAAGCCTTTTCTCACAGGCTTAGTCTAAGACACAACTTAGAGAACAGCAAGAAAGTGTGCCCTTCTACAAAGCTTCATCACCTGTCCCTCCTGTACCTGGCGTGCTATGTGCTTGCATGCAGGGGATGAACAAGTCAAGACAGGATGGGGGCAGCGAAAGGGACAGTGGCCAGTCTCACCCTCCAGCCTGACTTTGCACCCACCTCCATCTCTCAACTCTCTCTCCATCTCCCCCCCCTCTCCCTCTGGGCTCTTCCCCAACCACCTCTCTTCCTTTCTCCACCTCTCAAGTCCCTTATCACCTGGGAAGTCTGCTAAGCTAATTTCATAAATTTAGCAATCCAGTTATAAGTGGCAAGCTTCAATGCTGAAAAACTCCTAGTATTTAGCAACACTAAAGGTTGGGTTATATTCTCTTTTTACCCGTTTTATCTTCTTCGAGGTATTTCTTCTATTTGATGCATTTCTTATTTAGTCCCTTGTCTACGACCTGCCTCCCCCCTAGAAACACAAGCTCATGAAAGCAAGGACTCTGCCCATCCCACTCACTCACATGGCCCAGACTGGATGCTCAATAAGATCTGCAGAAAAGAGTGAGGACAAGGGGAGAGAGAGAAAAAGAAATGACTGCGCCTACTGTTTTGACTTAAAGATAATGGAAATATTTTAAAACTGGATGGTGATTTTGTATAACCTCATAAATTTACTAAAATTGCCACAGTATATACTTAAATTGGGTAAATTTTATGGAGTATAAATGATATCTCAATAAAGTTATTAAAAAATTATTCAAAAAGTAGTTACTAAATGCCTACAAAAATCCCAACACTGTGAACAGGCACTAAGAAAAGGAATATACAGCTAACTCTGCTAATTTCATCACACCGTCAAAAAAAACGGTCACATTTTCCTACAGGAAAAACACTGTAATTGGGGCTTGGCCTAAGGGCAGGGATGATGTCTGCTAATCTTTGAATTCTCCAAGATGCCTAGCACAGGGGCTCCAGATTTGATGAGGAATGAAATCAGCAAGTGTGACCAAAAGGGGTGATATGAATCTGAACTGCCATCATGAGATGCTCTCCAAACAAAATGAGAATAAATGTTCACTGACCAAAAATATGAATATGAATCTCCATCGTGAGATTCACTCTGAACAAAATGAGAATAAATATACACTGATCAAAAGTACTCAATACACACTATGATCATACACTGTACAACACAAAAACACAAACGTCTCAGAAATCTCACCCACAAAATTATATGAACTATTTAGTTATCAGTAATTTTGCCTGTTTACTTAAAGTTTAGAAAAAAATATTTTGGATATTCACAATAATGATATCAATGACTCCCAAAGGCTGAGCCATTGAGGCATAGAGTTACTACAGACTACATTAAGATAAAAATCAAAACGAGGGAAGCAGATGTGACTCAGTTGAGCGCCCACCTCCCACATGGGATGCCTCCTGAAAAAACAAAAACAAACAACAAGCAAAACAAACGATAAAACCAACTCAGGGGAGCCGATGTGGCTCAGTCGTTGAGCACTGGCTTCCCACATACGAGAACCCGGGTTCAATTCCCCGCCCCAGTGTTTCGGAAAAAAAAAAAAAAAACGTCAAAATGAGCGCACACACTTATTGATGATATAATGTCTTTCTGATGTTAAAATTCTCTTTTCCTAAACACAGCAGTAATTTTAGCTGGTTAAAGTCTTCTTCTAAGACTTTTCTTGGAAAAATTTAATTGCTTTCAATTTGTAAGAAGATAATAGGATGTAAAAACCCACTAGAGAATAAAAACACAAGAGGCAGGGAGGAGTCAGTAAGAAGACCTTACCACCCTCACGAGAACGGTTCAGATCACAGGAGCAGGGACAGGGGGGGTGGGGCAGGAGGACGGGGACCGCTGGTGCACAGGCTATTAAGTAGGGGCAGCACCAGGCTGACCCTCAGATCCTCCTCCAACCCATGCTTTCACGGGCTCCCGCTAGCTAGAACCCACCGTGGGTGGCACCCATTCCAGCGTGGCCCGGCAGTAATCAGTACCCTAAGGCAAAGGCACTTCCAAGTGCTGATCTATGTTAAAAAAGGTAAGGGGATACATCCAAGCACGATCGGCCGTTGATTTAAGAGCGGAATTACATCTCCTTTCTTCTGAATCCGACTCTGGATCTCTGGAACAGGCACGTCAACAAAGATGACCACGTGGGGGGGCAAGTACTCGCAGCTCGTGACCTGCTTCACCTCGTAGTAGTGGTCCACACCTGACAACAGAGACGCCAGAGATCATGCAGTGTTCCGAAAGGCCCCGACAGGAGGGCAGGAGGTGCTGCCACGCTCAGACCCACGCACCACTGAGCGGCCCATGCAACAGTAGGCGCTGCTAGCACTGACCGCACACTCGACGTGTGGCTGCATGCTGTACAGCAAGCGTCTTTAATAGCCATAGCGGCCCTGCAAAACGGTACTTCTCATGCCCGTTTTTGCAGATCCAAAGTACCAGGCTCTAAGAAATCACACAACTTACACAAAACGAAACACTAGGATGGAAACCCTGACCTTAACAAAGGCCAGCAATGGAGCATCACTCACCACCCAAGTTGTTTAAACACCTATCCTGCTGCTCCAGCACTGTGGAGCCGTGTCTTACGTATCTTTATATCCCTGGCGTCTAAGACAGAGCCTGGCACCCAGCTGGCACCCCAGAGATGCTGGATAGCTGACTTAAACTGCTGCTCAGGATGCCTAGAGCTGATCAGGACCTCCCTTGGAGGCAAGGGCTCTGGCCACCCTCTCTGGCCTCAAGCACACAGGTGGAGCAGCCCCTAACGAGGACACATGCGCAAAGAGCAGTCAGCTGTAGCCGCAGCCGCGGCATGTGACTGGCCTCAGGCTCCCCATTCTTAGACAAACAAGCCTCGCCTTCCCACTGCTGTACCTGCCCAAGCTTACAGGTGAGAGTAACCCCCAAGACCCACTGGAACTACTGAACTCTCACCAATTCCCAGCTATGGACACTCCAATTCCACCTGGACATTATTTCTACTCCTCCCATCGTCAGTCTACCTCTAATCAGAGAGATTTTCCATTTGCTACTTGCCAGGCTTTTGGCAACACCCCACCACAATGCTACTGCCCTGAAAACGTTAGCACAGCAACTTGGGTTACAAAGAAGGAAAGGAGCCGGATAACACTGGCAGTGATGCTGGCGCAGGGGCCAGAAAAAGACATCCTGATTACATAAAAAGTAACAGGCTAGAAACTGAATACTTTAGTAAGACTAAATCTAGAGAGCCAGGTATGTTCAAAGATCCTGGACCTCTGCTCTCACAGGTAGATGTGAAAGCATGAAATATACCAATTTTAGGAAGGAAAGGGCAGAAAATCCTCTTTAACTTCTTTAAAACAGTTTGTTCTGTGGAAATTTAGTAAGTAATAGCATTCATTCATCCATTTAGTAGACATTTCATAAAGCCCACACTAACTGCCAGGCAGTGTGAGTCGACAAGAGTGTTTACAAAGTTCCACGGCACACCCAGGAATGCATGTCTGGACACTGACTTACACTGCTTTCGGATGAATCCCTGCTTGTACATCGCCTCCAAGAAAACAAAGTCACTAAAGATGGAGCGTTCCAGTATGACTCCTTGTCCTGTTTGAAAACAGGCAAACAGAAATTAAGAATCAGACATACTACTTGAAGTCCTGGCAACTAGCCATTTCATTTTAGAAAGCAGCTAACAATTCTATATTATACAACATATTTAAGAGAACATCTATACACTTATAAGTGGGAAACCCTTTTCAAAAATTATAATACTTTTTTTAGTTCTTAACAATATATCATTGTTGCATTCAGCCAGCCAAAGCCAAAGCATCTAGTTAACTGAGAAAGCATTTCTTCTGAAGCCGCAGATTTGCTATTCTGCCATACCTGTCCCACTCCTGCTCCTTCACCAACTACCAGGCAGTTCAGTCACCCTCAAGTCCTCCTCCCATGTCCCCCCCCTCACCAGCAGATCCCACCAGTTCAGTCTCCAAGCTGCACCTCGAGCCCAGCCACCTCACACCTGCCACCCTGACCTCAGGCCCTGGCGCAGCCACCTCACTCTGCACCGTGCAACAGCCACTAATGTGAGCCCTGCTTCTGCCCCTGCCGCGGTCCATTCTCACCCAGCAGCAGGGCTGCATTTCCAAAACTCAAGTCAGGTGATGCTACTCCCCTGGTTCAACTGCCCAAGGGCTGCCCGTCTCCTTCAGAGGAAAACCAAACTCCCTACGGGGCCCTCGGGGCCCTCCCGTCCTGCCTGGGCTGCCTTGCTTGCTGTGCTGACCCGCAGGCAGTCACAGACCCACACAGAGCATGCTCACACCTGCTCCGGCCACAAAGCCCCCAGTATCCCCCAGCCAATGTCCCTGCAGTTGGACCTGCTCTAGAGGCCTTCCCTCACCAACCCACCCAAGAGAGTGGCTCGAGCCCACCCCAGCAGTCTCTCTCCTCTCAGCGCCTACCACGCACCTGCCACGCCATCTACCCAGTTTCCACACGGAATCTTCCTCTCCCTACTAAAATGTGAGCTTCAGAAGGTGCCACCCCACGCTCCCAGAACAGAGCCTGGCACACAGCAGGTGCTCAACACATACCTGATGAATGAACCAATACGGTACAAAGGGGAACAAAGAAGTTTTCATTTGCCAAGTAAAATGCATCTTTTCAATTTTAAGAAATGGAGAGGTGTAAGATAGGGTTGAGGTCCTCTTCAAAAGTAATCTGGAATAAGCCCAAATGGCAGTGTGAATTCCAAGCTACCACAGGGACTTTAGCTTTTTTTTTTGTGGAAACTGGTTCTATGAGTTGGGCCTGGTATAGAACATCAAAAAGTAAACCATATTTTTCCTTAGGAGCAACACTAACCAAAATCAGAGCTAACGCTAATATCAGAACAAAGTATCACTAATAAAAAGTCAGAAAGGGAAGACGATAGAACACTCTAACCATTTAGATGAAAAGCATCACTCACGTCTCATACAACAAACTGCATGGACACAGATTACACGGACTGGGCCTAACACTACGGGAACAATTGAGCTGGTAGCTGGAATTAGATGGCGGTGGACTCCTCCACACAGGGGTATGAAGAAGCTCCATCAGGGATCAGGACCCTGGATGACGCATGCTTGGTCTCACAGCTCAGACCCAGGAGGCAGACTCCCAGGTGGCAGCCGAGCTTGTGTGTATCTAAGCTCTCCAGGGAATTCTGCTGGTGGGCAAGGTCTGGCAATACTGCCATAGAAAGCGGACACGAAGCCTGTAAAATCCCTCACACAGGCCTGCTCTATGCTTCCACCCACGAATTCAGGACCACAGTTTGGCTTTGGCCAACAATTGGCAGAATATTTGGTGACCAAATGCCAGGAAGTTTTGGGGAAAGCACAGTTTCGTTGCACTGCAGCTCCTGAAGGATGAGGCAGCGTGCCCTGTTGTGCACACTCATGTCCTACACTCCTGCCCTCCCTCATCTCCTAACCATCTCCTAACCCCTGCTGCCGGAACCCCAGACACCAGACCTGGCCTGTCCAAATACTCAGTCCTTGCACATTTCCTCCCACCTCAGATGACAATGAGGGACACACCCTCTCTTGCTATATGGGCCCAGGGACCTCATCTGTCCTACCTCCCCCCACCTCTGTCATCTTCCCAAGGGTTAAGTACTATCCGTGCACTGAGGTGAAGGGAGCCCATCTTGTGGCCCTCCTCGACAACCCTATGTTGTTGTCACTCACACCTCCGTGACACACAGACCCCTCTTCCTGAGCATAACGCCACTTCTTTCCAGGCATTTCTTTATGCTCTCTCTCCTCCAAGGTTTTGACACATTTCATTTATTGTTTCCTGAAGTGGCATGAAAACGCCATATAATTCATAAACCTCTCTCCATTACACAACAATATGACTCTGAAGCAAGAGTTACTTGGATCATAGGGAATTTATGATCTCATTGGAAAGCCAGGACTTGCACCCATCAAACGCCCTTAAGGAAAAGCTCCACTTGCGGAAATATAAAGTGGCTGAATCCCGGAGCAGTGTTCAAATGCAGAATGTGCCCCGACAGCTGCTTCATCACCAATACCACACCTGTACTTAGCAAGTGCTCCAAGGCATCGGCATACTGCAAGAGGCGGTTGGCGTACAACCAGGACTGCAGGCGGTAACTGTTTCCATCATTACTTTTCGGATCATCGTAAAATTTCTCCAAACTGCAGCTGCCGCTAAACTCTATGTCCATATGTTTTCCATCACCGGTGGTACTGTCTGCATAATGTATACCTGCTTCAGGAAAGTGCTTCAAACCTGAGAAGAGAAATAACCAGAGGAAATGTGATGAAGTGCTCACTTACCATCAGCAAACAGCACAAAGAAAAACATGGAAGTGCCAGGCAGTCACACAAAACTCCATCTGGACACCACCACTGGTGCTGGTTGGTTAAGGGCCTGGGGAAAGCTGCCCTCGCAGTTGTGCCCATCACTTGTGAAAGGGAGCTAGCAGGCCTAGCACACGCGTAGGGGAGAGCATGGAGGCTTCAGGGCTGCACCGCACCTTGACCCTGTCCCACTGTATCCTTGCAGGAACGTCTCCCTGATTAAGGGAGCGTCCCATGATTCTGGAGGCCCCTTCCTCACAGACGGGTACCAGTCTGTTAAACACTGTCAGGAGAAAACACCAAAAATCTGTACTAGGAGCCAGGAGCCAGGAGTCAGGGCTCCAATCCCAGCTTTACCACCTACCAGCTATGCGATATCAGCTGATCTGACTTAGTTTGCCCACCTGTAAAATGACAGCAGTAATAATAGAGGTTGTTACAAAGTCCAGATAAGACCACTCGGTGAAAGTGCTCTGCTGACACTGTCAAGATCAAATTCCAATTCAAGATGATAACCAGCATGGATTGTTTAAAAAAAAAAACAAAACACAAAAACTTTCCAAATCTGTAACATTAAAAACAGCTTTAAACAATTTAAACTATCTACCATTAGGCCCAGTTCTACCTGGTCAATATTAAAATAAAATCAAACTGAGATAATCAACCATATATCTGAGAACAAGTTGCCATTCTGCATGATGTAAGTTCACACCTAGTTTCTCTGCTAATTCTTTCGCAAGTTTGCCTTTCCCGGAACATATATTGCCATCTACAGTTATCACTTTGCTGTGTTCTGTCAATTTTGTAGTTGTTCTTTCACCAAGCACATAGGACAGAGGACCATACTGCAGCTTGTGTTGTACGCTTCCATGAATTCCTTCCTGAAAAACATAAGGGATGAGGTGAGCATTGCCATTATTGCAGATGGTAGCACCTCTTAGCTAAAAACACCAAAAAAAACCTTGGTGATAAAAGTGCCAACAGAGCATCTACATTTACATTACCTATATTTATCTGTCTCCTACCTCCCCATTCCCAACATAAGTTCCATAAGGGCATGCGTATTATGTGTTTTGTTCACTGATAGATCCCCAAGATCTGGAAAAGCCCCGAAATACAAAATGTCTTTAAAAAAAAAAAAGATGAATAGAAGAGAGAAAGGATGGATGGATGGATGGAAGGAAGGAATGAAGGAAGAAAGCAGAAGAGAGGGGGGCTGGGAGAAAGGTAGAAAAGAGAAGAAGAAAAAGCATTTCTCTAATGTAGGCTTTTCTCCTGAATCCACCAAGCTATCCCACTGCCTATTAACCATCTCCATCTAGATGTCCTAAAGGTATCTGTGGTAGTTTGAAGCTGTCTGTACCCCAGAAAAACATGTTCTTAAATCTAATCCATTCCTGTGAGTGTAAACCCATTACAAGTAGGATCTTTTGATGAAGCTACTTCAGTTAAGGTGTGACCCACCTCATTCAGGATGGGTCTTAAACCTATTACTGGAGTCCTTTATAAATGGAATGAATACACAGAGAGAAAGAAAAAAAGCCACAGAAGCAAGAAGCTGAAACAACAAAATCCAGGAGAGAGGGGAGAGACCAGCAGACACTGCTGTGTTTTGCCATGTGGCAGAGGAGCCAAGTACAGCCAGCAGGTGGTCTTAGGGAAGAAAGTATCACCTTGGTGATGCCTTGGTTTAGACATTTTCCCAACCTCAAAACTGAAGCTAATAAATTCCCATTGTTTAAGCCAACCCATTTCAAGGTATTTGCTGGAGCAGCCTAGGAAACTAAAACAGTGCCTGAAAATTAACAGACCTAAAACTGAAACTTAACATCTGTACCCTGATCCCCAAATCTGCTCTCCCTCACATGTTCCCTGTGTATGCTCCACCAAACAAAACAGAGCAAATATGAGTCACCTTTGATAGCCACCTCTTTCCCCCAACTCCATAATCACTCAAAGTCCTGATCTTCCTCTTAAGTAATTCTGGAGCACAGCATCACCTCCTTACCCCACTGCACTGATTCTGTAGCACGTTCACGTCTCCCAGTATCCCTGAGCTATTCTCTACACTGAAGTCAAAACTTATCTGGTCATGTCTTTTCTAGGATAAGGACCCACAATGGCAAAAAATAAAAAAAAAAAAAAAAAGAAAAGAAAGGCAAATAGGTGAGATAAACCTTTTCAACTTATATGATGGAATAATAGTCCTAATGTGCACAAAGGTCTGACAGATCTATATGACAAAGAATAGGACTGTTCAGATTATTTTTAAAGTATTATTAGCCATTAACCATATGAAAAAATGTTCAACCTTATTACAAAAACAACAAAAACTACTACTAAGGAAAAAACACTTTTTCAAATATCAAACTTTTAAAAAATAATTATGTGCAGTGTTGGGCCAGTACAATGAGGCCCCCCATAAATTGCTAATGGTAATGTAAATTCTAAAGCTCCTGGGCCCATCCATATCAAGAATCTGCCCTAAGGGAGCACGCCTGAATCCATCCAAAGACTCAACTACGAGGGTACTCAATGAAATGTGGCTTGTAATACTAAAAACAGAAATAGAAATAGAAATGTTTAATGTCCAACAGCAGAGTAGTTAAAAAGAAATTAAGGTAAATCCGTGTGTACTATGGAATACTAAATACTCACTAATAAGAATATAGGAGAATATAAAAGAGCAAGGTTTGTTTCTGTGTGAACTGAAATATGAGTTAGACACACACACACAAAACAGGTTAGAAAGAATGCAAAGAAAACAAACAACCCAATTAAAAAATGGACAAAGGATAAGAACAAGCCTCAGCAAAGATGATATACAGATGGCAAATAAGCAAATGAAAAGATGCTCAACATCATTTTAATTAGGGAATTACAAATCAAAACAATGAGATACCACTATGCACCTATTCAACTGACTAAAATCAAAATACTGACAACACCAATGTTAAGGAGGACCTAGAGCAAAAGGAATTCTCATTCATGGCTGGTGGGAATGCAAACTGTACAACCACTTTGGAAGACTGGTTTGATAGGTTTGTACAAAGCTAGTCAAAATCTTACCATATAACACATAAATCACACTCTTAAGTATTACCCAAATTATATGAAAACTTATACACATACACACACACACACACACACAACCCTGCACAGCTTTATTCACAATAGCCCAAATCCAGAAGCATCCAAGTGGTCCTACAATAGGTCTATCTATACAATGTAATATTATTCAGTGATAAAAAGAAATGAGCTATCAAGCCAGGAAAAGATACGACTGTATCTTAAATGCATATTGCTAAGTGAAAGAAGCCAGTCTAAAAAGGCACATACTGTATGATTCCAATTACATGACAGTCTAGAAAAAGCAAAACTATAACAACATAAAAAGATCAGTGGTTTCTGGAGGCAGGAAGGAGAGATGAATAGGTGAAGCACAGGGAATTTTTAGGGCAATGAAACTATGCTATAAGATATTGTATTAAGCATTTGTCAAAACCCATAGAACTGTACCCACAGAACGAAGCTTAATACATGCAAATTTAAAAAGTAATCATTTAGGAGGTCCGAGGATCCCAGGATAGAATACAAAGTTTGGCAAAATACTTAAAACTATATGAAACAACCTCATTGAAGGGCACAAGTAAAGGTACTTGTGGAGTCTGTAAGAGTAAAGGCATAAGGAATGGCACATAAGCACTGTACTCTAGCTAAAAGAGATGCTTCCCTCAGGGGTACAGGTTAACAGTTCTGACACTGCTGCAATACATGTGTACTGGAACTAAACAATTAAGTAAGTGGATGGCAGATAGCAGAAGCCAGGTTTCTCACTGTCAGAGTAGGAAGTTACAGATAAGCAAGGGGAGGAGGCTAGGATGATCCATGTCCCATCTCCCAGCCCAGGGACCCCTCCCAACTCCCTTCTCCCTGCCCACGGTCACTCCCGCCAAGTCCCCTCTCCCAGGCCAGGGTCATCATTCCCAAGTCCACTCTCCCTGCTCAGGGTCACTTTCCCTGAGTCCCAGCTCTTGGCCCAGGGTCCCCTCCAAGAGTCCCTGCTCCCTGCACACAATCACAACCCCCCACCGGCACCTCCACCCCTTCTCCACCCCGGCCCAGGGACCTCTCACAGATCTCCTCTCTTACAGAATCTCACTGTCACTAACACAAACTCAATCATCTTTCTTTCTCTTTCAGTCTCTCTTCTCTTTTGAGCCTATGTTATTTCCTTAAAACACGCATATGACATTTTAATAAGACCATGACTGTTCAGAATCATCTGCTGATCAAAATCCTTAGCCTGGACGTCAAGTCCCTTTATAATCTGACGTCAATGCAGCTCTGGACACTAGCAAGCAAAGAAGCTATGATCCAGTAACAGTCGATCTTGTGAACGTTTTCTCAATGTTTCCTGCCATGGTGCTTTTGCTTCTCCTGTTCTTTCATGCAATATCATCTCACTGCTCTCTACCACAGAAGGATCTCCTAATCCTTCCAAATCTAATCCAAATGGCTTCTCTTCAAAGTCACATAACATCACCTCAGCGGCTCGCCTGGCCTGACCCCTAAATGACGTTTCGTAGAGTTGCTACATACATTACTGAATGAATGAGCACGCGTAACCCCCAGCCTCTTGTAGGATCATGCCACACCTGCTTGCACGTCTATTGCGGCAACCGCACTAGGGTACGTTATCTCCAAGTTGGTCTCCCACACTAGGGCAGGCAGGTGACCGACTCACCTCCGTGCCCTAGCGCTTTCCTTGGAGCGGAGATAAAAGGGCGTGGAGAAAACCCCGGCCACTCTGAGGTCACTCGGGACATCCGGGGTGCAGCGGTGTCCCCAGAAAGGGACCCTGGGGGCAGCCGCCCAGAGACTCGGGGACATGAGGAAGGGGCCGCGCCCGAAGGAGGACAGACCCAGACCCCATGCGCGTGGGCCCGCGGGGTCCCCGCACCCTGCCCGCCGCCCCTCACCACGCGCTGGACGCCCGCTGCGAGGCCCCGCGCCGAAGCGGACGCGGAAGCCAGTCTCAGTAGCCTCAAGGCCATGTCTATGCGGTCAGCTCTCGCTCAAGGACCCGAGAGGACGCGGTTGCGACGGGGTCCTCTATTGAGGCCGGCGCGCCGCCGTGACGTCACGGCCGGGGGTGCCCGCGCGGCGCCTGTCGGGACCTTCCGGACAGCATCTTCGCGAGGTTCGGGTCGCGGGGGAGTGATGCGCAAACCGGGCGGGTTCCCCAGAGGGAGAGCCGCGGGCGGGCCTCGTCGCCCTGGGTGGAGGAAGCTCCTGGTGGCCGAGTGGCCCGCGGCCGGGCCCCGTTCTCTTCCGCCCGCTCCGGCCTTCTCCGGCCCTCCGAGTGTCCGGCGGCCAGCTTGGGCCCGGCAACCCGTGGGCGGCGGCGAAAGGCGCTCCCGACCCGTCTGGGGTTGTGTGAGGGCGGCCCGCTCCCCGCCTGAGCCCTGCTCGCCGTCTGGGTTCTGAGTTCTTGCAGCGCGTGATGCTAGACCACCCCGGGGCTTGTAGCTTCTGCGCCTGGTGTGTGTGTGGCCATGGCGCTCCCCACCCTCCCAGTTTCCCCGGGCCTGCAGGTGCCAACTTCCCAAATTACAGCCTTGTAAACATCTCTATAGCTCGCAAGCCCTCCGAGGCCAGGAAGATGGCCTGGGACGGGGATGGGGATGAAAAAATTGGCCAAGAAAGGAGGGATCTTGTATTCCTGGCACAGGTGGAGAACCGAGGGCCAGACAGAACGGGAGTCTCGGGATGGGCCTTCCTGAGCGAGGGTGCACGCCAATGCCAGGCAGGGACTAGCCTGGCCAAGTCCCATCTCCTAGCCAAGGGACCCCTTCACGAGCCCCTTCTCCTTGTCCATAATCAAAATCCCCTGCCGGCCACCGCCCCCACCCCTCCACCTGCCTAGGTTCACCCCTGCTGAGCCCTTCCTGGTCTAGGGTGCCCTGCCTGAGTTCTCTCTCCCTGTTCAGTGTCACCTCCCCCACCCCGACCCCTCTCTACCTACCCAGGTCCCCTCCCGGAGTCCCATCTCCTGTCCTAAGGTCACCCTTTCCAAATCCCATTTCCTGTCCAGGGTCACACAGGCTGAATTCTAGCAGGTGTCATGGTGCGGGGCGGACCTGGGCTTGTTAACAGCTGGCACCAGGCGCTGAAGTCTCTGCAGATGCAGCCCTGCCTGGGTGTGCCTGGGAATGCCGGCAGCCTCCCTTATTCTGACAACACGTCTGAGGCTTGCCTTTTTAAAATGGGCAGAGACTCTGCAAACCTTTTTGGAAGGTACAGATGTGTAGATTTTGTGTCCCCTGTCCTGGAAAAAAAATTTCAGGGTAAGACAAAAATATTAACATTAAATTTGAAAATCTTAAAAACAAAACCTATTACTCCATATATCAAAACCATTCAATGCCTTCTTGCATCTTGATCCTCCGTGCTCCCCATTTAGCTCTGGTCGCACTTTATTGTGAGATTCCTTTCCCCTGTGTCTGCCATTTCACAAGATGTTTAGAATGGTCGCCTTCCTCAAGGTGTTTCTGTTCTTTTTTCATTGAAATTGCATTTAACTTTCAATCTTCCAGAACTATCATGGAATTGTAAAATACTGGTAATGCAATTGTAAGAGCTAAGACCCCTTCACGAGTTATATATGAGAATTATTGTTTGATAAAAATGCAGATTCCTGGCTCCCAAGGCCAGCGGGTCTGGTTTTGTCCATCTGGAATGGGCCGTGAATTCTGTTTAATGAGAAATAGTGTTCTAGACCCTACATTTCCTAAGAGCAGGGACCATGGCCATCTGCCTCACTCCCAAACCCCAGACCTGTGCCCAGTGCATGTACCTCACAGGTGCACGGCAAATGTTTGTGGGAAGTCGAATGAACACACCTTCCACAAGCAGGTGTAACCAAATTTCCCTAAATCCATCAGTCCCATGGATAGTATTTAGATACTACTTTAGTATCTAAATAATTCCACATCTCTAAGCCCAGAGTCCTTTCACATTGTTGGGGGGGGGATGGAGGAAGGGCATCTCCCTTTCATGTTTTCTCATCTTGCATAATTACCCATCCATTTGCATCTTACCTCCAGAGCAACAGTTGTTTTTTCCAACTCTACCCCAGGTGAAGACACAGTCCTTTATCTCATGTCCCAAGACATGAAATAAAGCTTGCGTTTAACAACTTTCACTGATGGCAAATAGATACAGGAGAGAGATTACAGTAGGAAAAAAAAAATAACATTAAATGAAATGTTAGACATCACTGCCCAAAAGTTTTGTGAATATCCCTGGCATTTGGAATCTGGGGCAGTCTCTCCTGAGCCCCTACGCTAGGGCTGTATTTTGAGAGCTGCTTGTCTTTGTCAAGGCACTCTCTACATCTTGTCTCTTCTCTGCCCTGGGTGTCCTTGTCCAGAGCAGGATTCCAGGGCTGAAGGTCTATGGAAGCAGTGTCCACAGGGACAGGTGGCCTCGGAGTGGTTAACCCCCTAATATTCATGAGGAATATTGAAGAAATGTTTTGCCATATGTAGTATTTCCCAAATTGCTTTTTTTTTTTTTTTTTTTTTTAACACCAAAAAACTTATTTTGGTACCCGGAAGTAAACTGCATTCCGGGTCTCTTTGTTGTGAGAGTGCTCATGAAAACTCTTCCTGCAGTTCTGTTAAGAGGCCCTGACAGCAGCCACAACCCAAATCTTCCCTTACCCTATCCTGAAACAGAGGAAGAGCAATCAGTGAATTCAGGGAATTCACTTCCAAATGAGCTCCAGATATAAATCTCTATCCTAAGAATTATAATCAGTTTGAGCAATTGTATATACACCTAACCAGAGCAGTGAAATCAAATGGGAGGAAATTCAAAAGTGCTTTATAAGAGAGACAAAAATTGGTCTTTCTGGATCAAAAGAAGGCACTCTAAACTGCCATGACAAACATTTTATACTTACACTATCCTGAAATCATGTAAAATATAAGCAATTTAGTGTTAAGATTTATATTTATATAATGTACATATATAAACCAGTATCCTCAAAATCATAATCCTACCAAGTCTCCATTTGATATATTGCATAATCCCTTAAATAATAGCAATAAAACCAGAAGAGAGAAAATCAAATATAGCTTAGACGAAAGACAAAAATTCTTGCTTTTTAAAATTTTAGTAGATTTATTAACAACAAAGATACTGTAATTACACTTCCTACAAATACAATAAAATGGAATCACTTAACATATGCGTCACATTTAAGTAATCTACGGTCATACCATATTAGCTAAGAATCATAATCAAATTTCTATTTTAGCCATTGCATAATTGAGTAAATACTTAATAGCAATAAAATTAAAAAAAGAAAAATCAAAATTGTTTTACTAGAGATAAAAACATAACTTCAGAAATCAGCCTATTGGAACATGGGTCAGCATGGAGGTGACTCTGCTCTCAGGCTGTGTGGACAGCGCTTGGTGGGGAGTCATTTCTTGTGGCCAGTGGAGGATGTCAGGAGAGACCCTCAGAGGAGAAGACTCCTGGGCAGTTTCTTCCCCAGTTTCGGGAACTGGGGGAAGGACGGAGAGTCCTCTCCCCAGGACTTGGGACCGCTCTGGGCCCTCTGATGTATGACTAGGGGACAAGGTAGGACCATAGCCTGGCCCAGCAGCACAGATGATCTGAACCACTGCCAGCGCCAGGAGCCCAGAACCTGCTCTCTGCGCTCTTATGAGGAGCTACTGCATTGGATGGAGCTGGCCCAGTGGAGGCTTTCTCTGGGCCCTTACCCTGGGAAGGGTGGCACTTGCTCCGCCCCACGCCCTGGACCCTGGATCTCCACCTGTTAATATGCTGAATTAATCACATTGATTAATATTCAAATAATGAACCAGGCATACATCCCTGGAATAAATCCTATTTGATCATGTTTTATAACTATTTTTATTTATTGCAGAATTCTATTTGCAAATATTTTGTTAGGAATTTTTGCGTCTATATTTATGAGAGATAATGGCCTGTCATTTTATTTTTTTGGTCTATATATTTGTCTGGTTTTGGTATCAGGGCTTCATAAAAGTTTCTAGGAAGTGTTCCCTCCTCTTTTACTTACCGGGAAGAAATTGTGCAGAATTGGTTTTAATTCTTTAAACATTTGATAGAATTCTCCAGTGAAACCATCTGGGCCTGAAGATTTCTTTTTTTTTTTTAGAGCTTTTAAATCACAAATTCAATTCTTCAGTGCTTATCAGGCTATTCATATTGTCTCAAATTGAGTGAGTTGTGGTAATTTGTTCTTTCCAAGGAATTGGTCCATTCATCTAAGTTGTTGAATTTATGTGTCAAGTTGTTTGTTATATCCCCTTATTATCCTTTTGATGTCTACAGGCTATGTAGTTAGAGCCCCTGTGCCATTCCTGATATTAGTCATTTGTATCTTCTCTTTTTCTATCTTCATCAGTCATGTTAGAGTTTTGTCAATTTTGTTGATATTTTCAACCAACCAACTTTTTGTGTCATTGATATTCTCTATTTTTTTCTATTTTCAATTTCGTTAATTTCTGCTTTTATCTTTAGTATTCCCTTCCTTCTGCTTGCTTTGGGTTTATTTTTTTTCTCTTATTCTGGATTCTTGACGGGGAAGCTTACATGATTCATTTGAGACCTTCCTCTTTTCAAAAGTATGCATTCATTTCTGTAAATTTCCTTCTCAGCACTGCTTGAAAAGTTATATTTTTACTTTTGTTAAGTTCAGTGTATTTTTTTATTTTTTTTTTTGAAAATTTGAGAATTTGTATTTGAACCTAGATCATTTAGAAGTGTGTTGTTTGGTCTCCAAGTCTTTGAGGATTTTCCTATTATGTCTTGGTTGTTAATTTCCAGATGATTACATTGTGATTAGAATACATATTCTGTATGATTTCAAATCTTTTAAATTTGTTAAGGTTTGTTTTATGGCCCAGGATATGGTCTGTCTTGGTATAGATTCCCTGAGGACTTGAAAGGGATGTGTATTCTGCTCTTGTTGGATGGAAGGTTATGTAAATGTCAATTAGTTTGTATTGGTTGATAATGCTGTTGAGTTCTTATATGTCCTTGATGATTTTCTGTCTCACTGATCTATGATTATTTAGAGAGGATGTTGAATCCCTCAGCTCTAATTGTGGGATTTGTCTATTGTTCCTTTCAATTTGGTCAGTTTTTATTTCACATATTTTGCAAGTCTGTAGTGTATACACATTTAGGTTTGCAATGTCTTCTGAGGATTATCCTTTTATCACTAGGTAATGCTTATATTTGTCTCTAGTAATTTTTTTGCCCTGAAGTTACTTATGTGTAGTAATATAGCTACTCCTGCTTTCTTTTGGTTAATATTTACCTGTTTTATCTTTCTCTATCTTTTTATGCCTAAACGTACCTATATCATATTTGAAGTAAATTTTTTTGTAGACTACATATAGTGGGGGTCATGATTTTTGTTTTTGTTTTTGTCCACTCTGCCAATCTCTGTCTCTTAATTGGTGTATTGAGGCCATTTACATTTAATGTAATTATTGATATGTTAGGGCTCAAATCTTTGATCTTATTTTTATTTTCTGTTTTTTTTCCTCTTTTTTATATCTTTATTTTCTTTTTCCTGACTTCATCCACATTACTTGAACACTTTTTAACAATCTATTTTGATTTATCTATAGTGCTTTTTGAGTTTATCTCTTTGCATAGTTGTTTTAATGATTTAGGTTTTACAATATATGCAAATATCACTATTTACTGTTGTTGATAGTTTATCAGTTTGAGTGAAGTGTAGAAATCTTACCTTTCTTTGCTTTCCTTTGCCCTTTCTCATTTATAATAGAATTTTCTTAAATATTTCCTTTATATATATTGAGAACCACATTGGACAGTATTATCACTTTTTGGTTCAAATGTCAAACATAATTTAGAAAACTAAAGAGAAGAAACACTATTGTATTTACCCACCTTTTCTTCTGTTAACATTTCCTTTCTCTCTTGCAAATGTCCCATTTTTTTCTTTTATCCTTTCATTTTTTGTTTTGAAGAATTCCTTGAGCGTTTCTTTTAGGGTAGTCTGTTGGCAACAGATTCTCTTAGTTTTCTTCGTCTGAGAATGTTTTGACTTCCCCTTCATTCCCAAAGGTTGTTTTCACTCAATAAAGGATTCTTTTATTTAAGCACTTGAATAATGTTGTACCAATTCCTTCTGGCCTCCATGGTTCTGATGAGAAATTCTCTGACATTAAAACTGTTTTCCTCCTATTCATAATGTTTCATTACTGTCTAGCTGTGTCCCCAATTTTTTATGTCTTTAGTTTTCAGAAGTTTGACTACGATGTGTATTGGTTTAGATCTCTTTGGATTTGTCCTATTTGGATTCACTCACCTTCTTGAATTTGTATGTTTATGTCTTTTGCCAAATTTGGGAAATTTCATTTCTTCAAATGCTTTTTCAACTGCCTCTTCTTTCTCATGTCCTTCTGGAACTCCAATGACATGAATATTAGATCTTCTGGTATAGTTCCACATTTCCCTGAGACTGTTCATTTTTATCCAGTCTGTTTTCTCTCAGTGAATTCTACTGTTTTGTACTCAAGTTCGCTGATTCTGTCCTCTGTCATCTCCACTCTACTATTGAGCTCATCCAGTGAGTTTTTAAAATTTCTGTTATTTTATGTTTGAGTTCTACAATTTCTATTTGGTTCTTTTTTATAATTTCTATATCATGGCCGAGGTCTTTATTTTTTCATTTGTTTTAGGAGAATTTGTAACTGATTGATGAAGTATTTTTATGATGACTTCTTTAAATTCCTTGTCAGATATTTCCAACATCTGATTCATCTCAGTATTGATGTCATTTGATCACCTTTTCTCATTCAAATTTTGATCATTTGTTTTTTGGTATGACAGGTGATTTTCAATTTTGTCTTGGACATTTTGTCTATTGTATTAGGATATTCTAGGTCCTGGTTAGGTTTAGCATGCAGGTCCTGCCCTAGTTTTGTTTGCTATGATTCCCATGACAGTTCAGTTTCCAGAAACTTTGCATGTAATTTTGGTTTATTGGGGTTATATGGTGCTCAGGCAATGTCCCTGATGGTGCTGCCTGAGGGACAGACAATTTTTCCCAGTCCTGGCCAACATGTCTGTGATGGTTAGGCTAATGTGTCAACTTGGTCAGGTAATTGTGTCCAGGTGTTAGGTCCAGCAAGCACTGGGCTAGTTGTAATTCAAGAGCATTTATGGACTTTGATCATCAGTGAGTTTATACTGCATGGATGGCTGATTACATCTGCATCAATCAGGGAGATTACGTCAGCAATGGGTGACGCTTTTATCCAATCATTTGAGTGCTTAAAAAGTGATTTCAACATTCAGAATTTCCCAGCTTGTCTTTGGACAGTCAACTTCTCCCAGAAACTCATCAAGGACCTTTCATCAGACTTTCATCAGAGCCCCTGGCTTGCAGCCTGCCTGCGGAACCTGGACTTGTGCATCCTCACGGTCACGTGAGAGACTCTTATAAAATCTCATGTTATTGATAGGTATCTCCTGTTGATTCTGTTTCCTGAGAGAACCCTGACTAACACAATTCCAAGGGAACAGTGAGGCTGTCCAGGCCAAGCCACTTGTTGTTAAGCAAAACTTATAACATGATTTGATGTGGTGTTTAATTAATGTAAAGGAAATACTTAAGACAATCATATTTAGAAAGTGGGGAATGTTTAATGACCTAAATGAAAATAATGTTTCAATATTCCCCATGAAACAGTAAAACATAGATACTACTAGGCTGTAGTAAATTATATATGCTTACTCTAACACCTAAAGTCAACACTAAGAAAACTATACAAAAAAATTCTCAAAAATATTGTAAATCATAATCGGATTCTGAAAATGTACAAATTACCCACCAAAAGACAAGAAAAAATAAACAGTGGAAACAAATAGAAAGCAAATAATGGAAGAGCATATTTAAGCTTTGATATCAATAATTGCTTGATAAATGGAAGAGTCCCATAATCATTAAAGAAATTGAATGTGTAATTTTAAAGCTCCCAGAAAAGGAATCTCCAAGTCCAGATAGTTTCACTGGAAAATTTTACAAAACATTTAAAGAAGAGTTTTAACACCAATTTTACACAATATTCTCTACAAAATGGAAGTGGAGGGAACACTTTGCAAAACGAAAACCAAACACAGTACAAAAATAGGAAATTACACAATATCTCTCATGAACTTAGACACAAAAATCTTCAACAAAAATTAGCAAATAGAATCCAGAAACATATAAAATCAGTAATATCCCACAACCAAATGGGATTTATTTGATGGATTTTATTTTCTTCTGTAGATCCAAGGCTAATTCAATATTCAAAAATCAATGCAATCCACCTAATCAAGAGGCTAAAGAAAAAAAATCAATGATCATATCACGTGATGCAGAAGTATTTAACAAAATCCAACACTGATTCATGATAAAAATATTCAGCAACTTGATAAGCAAACAACTGCTTTAACTTAATAACATCTACAGGAATCCTATAGCTAACATAATACTTAATGGTGAAAAGCTAAATGCTTCCCCCCTACAGTCAGAGACAAGGCAAGGATATCTGGTCTCACCACGGTTATTCAACTTAGTTCTAGAAGATCTAGCCAGAGCAATTAGGCAAGAAAAATATATAAAAGATGTACAGATTGCAAAAGAAGAAATAAGACTGTTTCTATTTGCAGGTGACACAATTATTATCTGCATAAAACTAGAGACAGCTATAAAGAATTTTTATAGAAAGAACTAATAAGTGCATTCAGCAAAGTTGCCAGATACAATATCAACACACAAAAAGCAACTGCCTTTCTATATGCCAACAACTAAAAGTGGAAACCAAAATAAAAAATACAATACCATTTACAATTGCTTCAAAGAAAATGCAATAAATCTACCAAGACATGTTTAGCGTCTATATGTGGAAACATGAAACACTGATAAAAGAAATCAAAGAAAACCTCAATAATTGGGGGGACTTACTGTGTTCATGGATTGGAAGACTCAACCTAGTAACAATGTTAATTATCCCCAAATTTATCCATAGGTTTAATACAATTCCTACCCAAATCCCCACAAGTTTTTTTTTGTAGACATAGACAAACTTATTATAAAATTTATGTGGAAATGTAGAATAGCCACAACAATTTTGAAAAAGAAGACTAAGGTGTAAGGAACCATTTTCTAATAGGCATATTATATAAGTGTATTCATCAAGACAATGTGGTATTGGTGGAGGGATAGACACATAGATCAACGGAACAGAACAAGGATCCAGAAATAAAAACACATATTTTCAACTGATTTTTGACAAAGATAAACATGCAATGCAGTGAGGGAACACAATCATAGCCCTTTGAACAAATGGTGCTGGAACAACTGGACATCCATAGGAACAAAACTAACTTTGACATAAATCTCATACCTTACATAAAACATTACTCAAAATAGGTTACCGCCTTAAATGGAAAAAGTATAACTACAAAACTTTTAGGGAAAAAAAACATAGGAGAAAACCTTCAGGACTTAGGACTAAGTGAAAGCTTTTTAGATGACATCAAAAAGCACAAAGGAATATTTTACATACTGTAGTCATTGAAATAAAAAGCTTTCTCTCTATGAGAGACAACTCTAAGAGGACAAAAAGTCAAGCTGCAGACTGGCAGACAATATTTATAAATCACATACCTGGCTTATATCTCAAATGTATAAATAACTCTCAAAAAACAAACATTAAAATCAAACAGTCCAATTAGAAAATGTGCAAAATAAGCAGGCATTTCACTGAAAAGGCTAGAAAGATGGCAAATAAGCATATGGAAAAATGTTTAACATCACTAGACATTAGATAAATGTAAATTAATGCAATATTGCTGCACACTTATCAGAAAGGATAAAATGAAAAACTATGACAACACAAAATGCTGGTGAGGATGCAGAGAAACAAGATTGCTCATATACTGCTGGGAGGAATGTCAAATGGGACAGCCATTATGGAAAAGAGTTTGGTAGTTTCTTTATAAGCTAAAAATGGACTTGCTATATGTGGTGGTTTATGTACCCCCAGAAAAAAAATGTTATTAAAGTTAACCCATTCCTGTGGTGTGGACCCATTGTTAGTAGGTCATTCTGATGAGGTTATTTCAGTTAAGGTGTGGCTACCTCATTCAAGATGGATCTTAATCCTAGTAATGGAGGCCTTTATAAATGGAAGAAAGAGAGAGAGAGAGAAAGCCGTGGAAGCAAAAAGCTGAAAGCAAAAAAACCCAGAAGAGAAGGGAGAGACCAGCAGATGCTGCCATGTGCCTTACCATGAGGCAGAGGAGCCACGGATCTCTGGCAGCTAGTCTGACAACAAAGCATTGCCTTGATGATGCCTTGATTTGGACATTTTCTTGGCCTCAAACTGTAAGCTAATAAGTTCCCATTGTTTAAGCCAACCCATATCATGGTATCTTCTTTAAACAGCCTAGGAAACTAAAACACCACACAACCCAGCAATTGTATTACTGAGTTTTTATCTCAGAGAAATGAAAACTTAGCTTCACACAAAAACTTGTACTTGAATGTATACAACAGCCTTATTTCTAGTCACCAAAAGGTGAAAACAACCCATTTGCCTTTCAACAGGTGAATGGTTAAATCCATACCATGGAATACCATAACTCAGCAATAAAAATGAATGATCTATTATCATACGAGACAACTTGGATGGACCTCAAAGAAGTTATGCTGGATGAAAAGAAATAAAAAACCTTTAAAGCTTATGTACTATATGATTCCACTTATATAGAATTCTTGAAATAAAAAAATTATAGAGATGAAGAACCAATGGTTGCCAGAGGGTAGGAAAGAGGGGGTAATGGGTAGGTGTGGCTATAAAAGGATATCACAAAGAAGTCTTGTAGTGATGAAATGTTCTCTAGATTATGGTGGTACTTCATGAAGCTACACATGATAAAAATGCATAGAGCTACTCTCACCCACAAAAATGAACAAATGAGTGCAAGTAAATCTGAATAAGCTCTGTGGATTATACCAATGTCAATTCCCTGGCATTGGTATTATATTATAGTTAAGTAAAGTGTTACCATTGGGGAAAACTGGATGAAGGGTCCTCGGAACTTCCCTGTATATGTCTTTGCAACTGCATGTAAATCTATAATTATTTCAAAAAGAAAGTTAAAAATTATATTCTATATACCAGCAACAAAGAAACAGAGAACTGAAAAAAATGTAAGATACCTTTTGTGTTAGAATTAAAAGAAAACCTCAAATACCCAGAAAGATGTGAAAGATCCCACACTGAAAACTACAAAACAGCATTGAGAAACTGAAGGAGTAATAAATGAATAGTGGAATATACCTTGTTCTTGATTTAAAGGCTCAAAAACTATAAAGATGGCAGTTCTCCCCAAATTTATCTATAGATTTAATATGATCACAATAAATATCCATTAAGTATTTCTGTTTTCACTTTTAAATTGACAAGCTGATGCTAAAATATATATGAAAATGCAAAGGGATAAGAATAAACAAGGCTATCATGAAAAAAATACAAGGGTGAGGACTTACTATCAAATATCAACACATATAGAAAAAGCTATAGTAATTAAGACAACGTGGTATTGGTGCAGGAATAGAAAAATCGCCAAATGGAAAAGAATGAGTCCGAAAACAGATGCGCACATACAAATAATCAATTGGTTTAAGAAAAAGGTGACATTGCAGAAGGGAAAACATGATCTGTTCAATAAAAGGTACTGAGTCCATTTGATATCCAAAAATAAATGAATGAATTCTGACCCATATCACATTCTATAAAGAAATTTTCAGATGGGTTGTAAACCAAAATATGAAAGGTAAAACAATAAAAGCTTCTAAAATGAGAATAAAAGGAGAATATCTTCATCACCTTGGGAAAGGTAAACATTTCTTAAATAGAACATTTATAAAACTAACCATAAAGTGAAAATATGGACAAATTGGACATTATTGAAGTAAAGAACTTCTCTTCATCAAAAGACAACACTAAGAGAATGAAAAGTTAAGCACATGAACTGGGAGAAGATTTTTGTAATAAATATAACCAACAAAGGACTTGTATCCAGAATATATAAGGACTGAAAAAGAAAAAGAAACCAAATATAAAAAAAGATAAAAGACTTGAATGGGCATTTCAGAAAGATTTCCAAGTAAACAATAAGACACTAAATACTTCTTAAAAAGATATTCAACCTCAATTTGTCATCAAGGGAATACAAATTAAGTCACAATGAGATTCTTCTACAACCTGAGTAGAAGGGCTATATTGAAAAATACTGATAATACCAACTGTTGATAAGGATACAGAGCTACTGGAATTCTCATACACTGCCCATGGGAGTGAAAATCAGTATATCCACTTTGTAAAAGAGTTTCTCAGTTTGCACTAAAGCTAACATATACGTACCTCATTTTGTAGGAATGCTATCCATAAGTACACATAGACTGAAATATTGTGTATGTATATATTCATTGAAAGACATGAACCAGAATGTTTACAGATGCACTATCCATAACTGACAGTATCCATAATACTGTCCATCAACAGCTGCATAAATGTATTATGATATATTTATACAATGGAATATTATACAGCAATGAGAATGAATGGATTTTTCCTATGCACAAAAACATCAGTAATTTATCCAAGCATTATGTTGAATGAAAGAAGCTGAGCATAAAAAGCATGAATATATTATGATTTCATTTATAAAAACCTCAAAAAGTGGAAACTAGTAGTCTGATGTACACAAAAGAGTGCTTAGCAGGGGGCAGGGATAGTGCTTGGGAGGGGGCACAAGGGGAGCTTCTAGTCCTTAATCTGGGTGCTAGTTGAACAAGGTCCTTTTGTGAAAACATGCAGATGCATGCTTCTTACTTGTGTACAATTCTTAATGTACATTAAACTTCATTTTAAAAATTGACTTTAAAAAGCATAAGCTACCATGTACAA
>JAKSZT010053930.1:0-12803 GCA_026826555.1 Tolypeutes matacus | reverse complement strand
ACCTGCACACATGGGAGAACATTTAGGTCAGAAGTGGAAGGAAACTTTAATGCTGCCCTGCCACCATAAATTCAGCTCTGCAAGGCTCAGCATCTCCAGGGCAACATCTCAGACTCCCCTAGAGTGAGGGCCCAGTGCATAATTCTGATTTAATGAATCTGAGCAAATATCTCCTTTCAGCACACTCTGAGCTCTCCTGCAAAGACAACAGGTGGCTACTGTCCCTCTGGGTCAGAGCACACACCAATGGTCCCCATGCTCCAGGGGGACATGGGACACCAACTTGACCTGCTCCTCTACTAACTGTCTCCTGCCTCCCCTCTGCTCACTGTGTACAAGCCTAGGGCCATGGCTCTCCAAAAAAATGGAAACTTCTCCAGGGTCTCCTGGCAGGAGTTTGTGCTGGTGGGGTTTGAGGGTGGCCCTGAGATCCAGGCTCTGCTCTTTGTGGTGTTCCTGGCCATCTACGTGGTCACCATCCTGGGGAATCTCACCATGATCATGGTCATCACCCTGGACCCCCGCCTCCACTCCCCCATGTACTTCTTCCTCAAGAACCTCTCCTTCCTGGACCTGTGCTACTCATCTGTCATTGCTCCCAAGTCCCTCACCAACTTTTTCTCCACCACCAAGCTCATCACCTTTGCAGGCTGTGCCACCCAGTTCTTCTTATTTTCCCTTATGGGTAGCACTGAGTCTTTCCTGCTGGCCGTCATGGCCTATGACCGCTTCATGGCCATCTGCAGCCCCCTGCGCTACCCAGTCACCATGCGCCCCTCAGCCTGCGCCTGCCTGGTGCTGGGCTCCTGCTGCGGAGGTTGTCTCAACTCCATCGTGCAGACCAGCTTCACGTTCCGCCTCCCGTTCTGCAGCTCCCACCGCATCGACCACTTTTTCTGCGACGTGGGTCCCTTGCTCCGGCTCGCCTGCACCGATACAGCCCTCAATGAGCTGGTCTTGTTTGGATTCTGTGGGCTCATCATTGTGGGCACCACGCTCGTGGTCCTGGTGTCCTACGGCTACATCACCGTGACCATCCTCAGGATGCGCTCCACGGCCGGGCGACGTAAGGTCTTCTCCACCTGTGGCTCCCATGTGACTGCGGTCTCCTTGTTTTATGGGACCCTCTTTGTCATGTACGCCCAGCCAGGAGCTGTGGATTCCATGGAGCAGGGAAAGGTGGTGTCCGTCTTCTACACCCTGGTCATCCCGATGCTCAATCCCCTCATCTACAGTCTTCGGAATAAGGATGTGAAGGAGGCGCTGCGGAGGCTGGGCCAGAAATACTCGGCCACATGGAGGGTGGATAGGAAGAGACGGTGTCCTGAGGGCTGGAGAGCACCTCAGAGGGTCACTGGGTGAGCATGGAAGAATCCATCCATCCATTCATTCCATGCATCTTGACAGCATTAGGGACCCGGAATTTATGTGAGATATGAAGATGATGAGGCATTTTCTTTTGCACCAGAAAACTAATGATTCTTCTTGGAACGATGACCCAAATACTGGAAGTTTGAGCAGTGTACAAAGCAATTATGCAGAGTCCCTGAAGCAAGGCGTGAGTCAAACTCTCCACATTGCCAGTGTCATTGTGTAAATAGACAGGCTTTCTGGTCTTCTTTTATTCCATTAATATGAATCTGCTGTGATCATGTGGTCAAGGAGCATCTCCAGGACATCCTACAAGGGATCTTCAGAGGTACAAGTCTGTGGTCACCATGGTGATATTTAGGGACTTTCTAAGAAGATGCGCCTGCCTCACCCTGTCCTTCCATGTGAAATCCTGAAGCCCTCCCACAGGCCCACAGATGGAACATGCTCTCCTGCTTCAGATGCCTGTCCTGGGATTCTCTGGAAATTACCAGCTGGCTCCAAGGCCCCAGACGCAACATAAGGGATGCCTGGCATTCAACGTTCAACTGAACCTATAACCGCAGTTTGCAGGATGTGTCATTCCGGCTACTGGCCCCTGTGTGTACCTGGGTGCAGCACCTGGACTCTTCTAGTTCCTTCTAGCACATCCTGCCCATCACGAACATTTCACCATGCACCTCCCACATAAACACAGTCATTAGATCTGGGTCTGTTTCCCTCTCTAGGGGCTAAATGCAAAGCATTTGGAAATTATCCTTATTTAGAAATAAATTATACATTGTTAAGTGGACAGTTAGAATGTGTTCATGTATGTGTATTTCTTAAATTGATAAACTCTATTATTTGAGCAATTTTGGGGTTATACAGAAAAACTGAGTAGAAAATGCAGAATATTCTGCTATTTGCTTTCCCCTCATCAACCCTGTGCACTTTGACCTGTTGGTAAAATCTTACATCACTGAGGTCCTTGTGTTACAACTGATGAACCAATCTTGACACATTAATATTAACTAAAGTCCTTAGTCTTTCAAAGTTTTCCTTCATTTTGTAGAGTTCTGTGTGTTTGAAAAATGATAATGTCAGGTCCACACAATTACAGGACCATTCAGAATATTTTCATTGCCCTAAAAATGCCCTGTGCTCCATCATTCATCCTACTCCCTCTCCCTGAACACTTGGCAACCACTGATATTTTACTGTCTCTATGGCTTTGGAATTTCCAGAATTTCGGGTAGTTGCAATCAAACAGTATATAGCCTTTTTAGACTGGCTTCTTTCCCTTATCTCTATGCATTTAAGGTACCTCTAGGTCTTTTCATTGCTTTATAGACAATTTCTTTTTATCACTGAATATTACATTTTATGCATATCACATATTATTTACCCATTTTCCTAATTGAAGGACATCTTAGTTGCTTCCAATTTTTTGCAATTATGAATAAAGCTGTTATAAACATTCCCCTGCATTTTTTGCATAGGCAATACTTTTGAACTAATTTTGGTAAATACTAGGCGCACTATTACTCGGTCATATGTTCAGACCATGTTTAGCTTTGTAAAAAACTGCTAAACTGTGCCTTAATGTGCTTGTGCCATTTTGCCTTCCCACCAGCAATGAATGAGAATTCCTTTTGCTGCACATCCTTGCTGGTATGTGATGTTGCCAGTGTTTTGGATTTCAGTAAGATGAAAATGTGTGTAGGGGCACCTCGTTGTCATTTTGACTTGCAATTCCTTAGAGACATGATGTTGAGCATCTTTTCTTGTGCTTATTGCCAACTTTGTATTGTCTTTGGTCAGATGTCTGTTGAGATTTTATGCTCACTCTTTAATTGGGTTGTATGCTTTCTAATTGTTGAGTTTATGTGTTCTCTGTATATGTTAAGTCTTTTGCCAGATATTTCTCATTTGGTAGTTGTTTTGCATTTTATTAAAAGTTTGTTCGCATTTAGAAGATTTTACTTTTAATAAAGTCCAACTTAATTTTTCTTTCATACATTGTATTTTGGGTGCTGAATCATAATCAAGATGAAGGGACACCCCATATGTTATTTTCCAACATTTTCTAAGTTTGCATTTCATATTTAGGTCTAGTCTCCATTTTGAGTTAATTTGTGTGTAAGGTGTAATTCTAGTGTCTAGATTTATTTTTGCAGGTGGATGTCTGGTTATCTCAGCACCATTGGTTGAAAATCTCTGTGCATTTTTACATAAATATATAACACTCTAAGTACTGCCCAGAATAAGGTAGAGATGACAGTGAGCTTTGTGGAAGAGTTCCTTGTCACCTCAGGTCAATGTACTGCCAGGCAGGTAACCACTGTTCTGATGTCTAGTACCATAAATCAGTTTCCCAGGTTATGAATTTCACATGAACAAGAAATATACAGTGTGTGCTTGATGTCCTTGACTCAAGATAGTATCTATGATTTCATAGATTTTTTGCATGCATCAGTAATTCATTCTTTTCCTTTGGTTTTACTATACTACTGAATGAACATTTGCCTATTTCCAGTTGGGGTCACTAAAATCAAACTGTTAGGATCGCTATTTTTTTATTACAGAATGATTTATTTTATTTATTTTTCCCTCTCTCGTAGTTTTTGCACTGACTATCCGCTCTCTGTGTCTGTTCATTGTGTGCTCATCTTTTTAGGAGGCACCAGGGAACCAAACCCAGGACCTCACATGTGGGAGGGAGGTGCCGAATCACTTGAGCCACCTCCACTACCTCAGGAGCACTCTTGAGAAGATGTTTTGGTAGTCTATGAGCACATTTATTTTTGGCAATAGGCCAAGAGAGAATTTCTTTTGTGTTGTATATATGTCTTTAGCATTAGTAAGAAATGATAGATGGAGTTAATTTAACCAAAAAAATCATAATATAATTCTTTCCTCGTTTACTTGGTTTATTCTCTAGGATAGACCATATTTCAATTACAAACAGAACTGAATAAAACTTAAAAGATTGAAGTCATGCAATATCTCTTGTCTAACAACAGTGGAATGAAAACAGAAATCAATGACAGAGGGTGAAATGGAAAATTCACTGGTATATGGAAATGAAACAATACACTATTCAAAAAACAACAAGGGAAAGAAGAACTGAGAAGAGAAATTAGGAAATATCTTGAGATAAATGTAAACAAAAACAAAACATACTAAAATTTATGGGATGCAGCAAAACCATTGTACAAAGGGCTGTTTATAGGTCTTAATGCTTACATTTACAAAAAAGGAATATCTCAAATCACTAACCTAACCTCATGCCTAATATAACACAAATAGAATAGCAAATTAAACCAAAAGCAAGCCGACGTAAGGAAATAACAAAGATTAGAGTGGCGGTAAATGAAAAAGAGAATAGAAAAACAAAATAGAGAATCATTGAAACCAAAGTTTGTTCTTTGAAAAGATCGTAAAAGCAAGACACCTTTAGCTAGACTGAAAAATTAAACAAGAGAGGATGAAAAACCTTCCCCATGACCACCAAACAACCCATTAGATCTTGACTGTTCCCTTCTCCCCAGCCCCCCAGGGCCCGTGATACCCCACTCTATAGATAGAATAGATTCCATGCAATTCCAATCAAGAGTCCATCTGCCTTATTTGCATAATTGGACAAGCAGATCTTCAAATTCATGTGGAAGTGTGAAGAACCCTGGAATAGCCAAAATCAAGCTGGAGGATTGGCACTTCCCTAATTTCACACTAAGTACAAAGGTACACTAATCAAAACAGCATTGTACTGACACAAAAACATTCAAATAGACCAATGGTATCGAATTGAGAGCTCCCGAAATAAAACCTCAAGTCTTTGGCCAATTGAATTTTGACAAAAGCTCCATGTCTGCTTAAAGTGGAAAGGTAGTCTCTTCATCAAAGAGAACTAAAGAGATATCCTGGGGAAAGAGAATAACTGCATCAAAAGAATGAAGGTGGATCCTCACCTCACACCACGTACAAAAAGTAACTCAAATGCACCAAGGGTCTAAATATAAGAACTAAAATTATAGATCTCCTAGTTGATAACATAGGGGACTGTCTCAGGTCCCTGTATAGGAAATGGATTCGTTTACTTTACATTAAAACCATGAGTGACAAAGAAAAATAGATAAATTGGACTTCATCAAAATTAAAAACTTTTTGCATCAAAGAACATTATCAAGATAACATACAGAATAGGAGAATATAATTGAAAACTATATATCCAATAAGAGTGCCAAAGAGCACCATCTGCTGGCAGACCAAGGAAGTGAACATGAGAAAACAAAGTAAATGAGAGAGGCTTTTCCTAGGCTTTATAGCCTCCCTCCTCAAGGCCCTAGGAAGCAAGTCTGCAACCCATTACTGGCTCCAAAACTCAGTTCTGAGCACCTAACAGGGACAATCCTAATGATCCAGGTTGAACCAAGAATCAAAGAGCAGCAGTAACACACAGCCTTCTGCCACTAAATGCCTACAAAAGAGAAAGAAATTTAGCATCTGAGTAAAATACCATCCTAATCAGATGCCTAGACATCAGCAAAAAATGGAAGACATGGCCAAAGAAAAGGAATATGTCAAAGCCCCAAAGAGATGCAAGATTTGAGAGAAATAATTAACAAGATGCACACCAATTTCCAAAATAAAATTAATGAGTTGAAAGACAATATGGATAAAGAGATAAACGACATTAAGAAGGCACTGAGTGAGCACAAAGAAGAAATTGAAATCCTGAATAGAAAAGTAACAGAGTTCATGGGAACAAGAGATACAATAGGTGAGATAAAAAACACATTAGAGGATTGGATGTGGCTCAAGTGGATGAGATTCCATCTCCCACATGAGAGGTCCCAGGTTTGACCCCATTGCCTCCTGAAAAAAAGAAAAACAAACAACAAGCCAAATATGAAAAAAAAAAAACCAATGGAGGATAGCTGATGTGGCTCAGTGGTTGAGAGCCAACTTCCCACATATGTGGTTCCAGGTTCAATCCCCAGTCCCTCATATTACACACACACACAAAAACAAACAAACAAACACATAAACAAGAAAACATATTACAGGCATACAACAGCAGACTCAAAATGATAGAAGAAAAAAAATAAGTGATATCGAAGTCAAAATAGTTGAAATTTAAGAGTGAAAAGAACAGAGAGAGAAAAGAATGGGAAAAAATTGAGCAGGTGTTGAGGGATTTGAATGATAATATGAAACACAACAACATATATGTCATAAGCATTCCAGAAGGAGAAGAGAAGGGGAAAGGGACAAAAAGAGTATTTGAGGATATAATAGCTGAAAATGTCCCAACTCTTATGAAAAAAATGAACACTCATATCCAAGAAGCACAGCATACCCCAATCAGAATAAATCTGAATATACCTACTTCAAAATACACACTATTCAGATGTCAAATGTCAAAGATAAAGAAAAAATTATGAGAACAGCAAGAGAGAATCACACTGTCATATACAAGGGGCACCTAGTAAGACTTAGTGCTGATTTCTCATCAGAAACCTTAAAGAAGACAGTGGTATGATACAATTAGGATACTGGAAAGGAAAAAAACTGCCAGCTGAGAATTCTTTATGCAACAAAACTCCTTGGAATATGAAGGTGAGTATAAAATATTCACAAACAGGAACTAAGATAGTTTGTAAGAAAGAATCCACCTTTTAAGGAAATATTAAAGGAAACCTTAGAGCCTGAAAGGAAAAGAAAGTAGAGAGAGGCTTGGAGGAGAGTATTAAAGAAAGAATAGCAGAAAAGACAACCAAAATGGTAAAATAAGAAACAAAACTATGATATGCCATATGAAAACCAAATGATAAAATGGTGGAAATAATAATGCATTTACAGTAATATCATTGAGTATGAATGGGCTAAACTCCCCAGTCAAGAGATAGAGGCTGACAGAATGGATAAAAGAAAACATGAGCCATCCATATGCTGCGTATAAGAGAGTCACCTTAAACCCAGGGATACAAACAGGCTGAAAGTGAAAAGTTGGAAAAAGATACTCCACACTAATAGTAGCGACAAAAGAGCAGAGGTAGCTATACTAATATTGGAGAAAACAAACTTTAAATGCAAAAAAGTTATAAGAGATATAGAAGGCCATTATATATTAATAAAAGGAACAATCCACCAGGAAGAAATAATAGTCATAAATATCTATGTACCTAACAAGGGTGCCCCAAAATACATGAGGAAAACTCTGGCAAAACTGAAGGGAGAAATAGGCAACTCTACAATAATCATTGTAGACTTCAAAACACCACTCACATCATTAGATAGAACAACTAGACAGAATATCAACAAGGAAACAGAGAATTTGAACAATATGATAAATGAGTTAGACATAACAGACATTTACACAACGTTGCATATAAACTCAACTGGTTATACCTTCTTCTCAAGTGCCCATGGATCTTTCTCCAGGATAGACCACATGTTAGGGCACAATGTAGCCAGATCTCAGTAACTATAAAAAGATTGAAATTATACAAAGCACCTTTTCAGATCATAATGGAATGAAACTGAAAATCAATAATAGAGAGGAAAGATGTAAATTTGCAAATGTGTGGAGGCTAATCAGCACTCTTCTAAATAACTAGTGGGTCAAAGAAGAAATTGCAAATGAAATCAGTAAATATATTGAGACAAATGAAAATGAGAACACAACTTACCAAAACTTACAGGATACAGTGAAGGCAGTCTTGAGAGGGAAATTTATAGCCCTAAATGCCTATATTTAAAAAGAAGGAAGAGCTAAACTCAAACATTTAATTGAACAGCTAAAGAAATGAAAAGCAAATCAATCCCCAAGCAAGCAGAATGAAAGGAATAATAAAGATTAGAACAGAAATAAATGAAATTGAGAACAAAAAACAAACAATAGAGAAAATCAACAAAACCAAAAGCTGGTTCTTTGAGAAGATCAATAAAATTGACAAAACCCTAGCTAGAATAACAAAGAAAAAAAGAGAGAAGATGCAAAAAAATACAATCAGAAATGAAGGGGGAAAATTACGACTGACCCCACAGAAATAAAAAGGATCATAAGAGGATATTATGAGAAATTGTATGCCAACAAATCAGACAACCTAGTTGAAATAGACAAATTTCTAGAAATGCACAAACAACCAACATTGACATTACACAAAATACAAGAACTTAAAAATCCAATCACATTTAAAGAGGTTGAATCCATCATCAAAAAATCTCCCAACAAAGAAAAGTCCAGGACCAGATGGCTTCACAGGTGAACTCTACCAAGCAATGTGAAAAGATTAAACAGGGTTAAACAAACCCTGTTTAAACTCTTCCAAAAAATTGAAGACGAGGGAAAATTACCCAACATATTTTATGAAGCCAACAACACCCTAATGCCAAAGCCAGATAAAGACACTTCAAGAAAATAAAATTACAGACCAATCTCTCTAATACACATAGATGTAAAAATCCTCAACAAAATACTTGCAAATCATGTCCAACAGCATATCACAAGACTTATACACCATGACCAAGTGGGATTTGCTCTTGCTATGAAAGGCTGGTTCAACATAAGAAAATCAATCAATGCAATACACCACATTAACAAATTGAAGGAAAAAACACATAATCATCTCGATTGACACAGAAAAGACATTCTACAAAATCCAACAACCTATCTTGATAAAAAAAACTTCAAAAGATAGGAATAGAAGGAAAATTCCTCAGTGAGATAAAAGGAATATATAAGAAACCCACAGCCAACAATGTACTCGATGGGAAAAGGTTGAAAGCTTTCCTTCTAAGATGGGGAACAAGACAAGGATTCCCACTGTCATCATTATTATTCAACATTGTGTTAGAAGTTCTAGCTAGAGAAATTAGACAAGAAAAAAAAATTAGAAGCATCCAAATAGTAAGAGAGGAGTAAAACTCTCACTATTTGCAGATGACGTGATCCTATATTTAGAAAATTCTGAAATGTCTACAACAAAGCTACTTGAGCTAATAAATGAGTTCAGGAAAGTGGAAGGATACAAGATCAACATGCAAAAATCAGTAATGTTTTTGTGCACTAGTATTGAACAATATGAGGAGGAAATCAGGGGAAAATTCCATTTGCATTAGCAACAAAAAGACTCAAATACCTAGGAATCAATTTAACCAAAGAAATACAGAACCTATATGCAGAAAACTACAAAACAATATTAAAAGAAATCAATGAAGACCTAAACAAATGGAGAGATATCCCTTGTCCATAGATTGGAAGTCTAAATATCATGAAGATGTCATTCCTACCTGTAGCAGTTTGGCAGTTTGGTATAGTTATGAATTCCAAAAATAGATATTGGATTATGCTTGTAAAGTGGTCTGTTCATCTGGGCATGATTAAATTACGAGTAGGGCTTTGACTGGGCCATTCAGTAGGGCATTGAGCCTCGCCCCTTGGTGGGTGGGGAATCAAAGATGAAAGACATGGCAAAGGACAGAGTTGGATTTTTTGATGTTGGAGTTCTGATGCAGAGTTTCAATGTTGGAGCGCAGGGAAGTAAGCACACAGAGGAGCTTGGTCAAGAGGAAGGAGAGAAGGCCCCAGGAAAAGAGATGAATGGTTCGCCTGACAATTCACAGCTGGCCTTGTGGAGAGAGGCAAAGCCTAGAGAGCCTCATAGTCTACAGCTGACCTTATGGAGGAAACGGGAGCTGAGCCCAGAGAGAAACAGAGCCCTGGAAAGAGAGGAACTCCAGAAGCCTGAACCCTAGCAAACATCGGCAGCTGTCTTGCTCCAACATGTGGCGACAAACTTTGGTGAAGGAAGAAACTTAAGCTTTATGGCCTGGTAACTGTAAGCTTCTACCCCAAATAAATACCCTTTATAAAGACCAACAGATTTCTGGTACGTTGCATCATTACCCCTTTGGCTGACTAATATACTACCCAAACTGATTTATAGATTCAACGCAATACCAATCAAAATTCCAACAGCCTACTTTAAAGAAATAGAAAAGGCAATTACTTAATTCATTTGGAAGGGATAGTGTACCTTATTAGCCAAAAACATTATAAAAAAGAAGAAAGACCTGGGAGAAATTTCATTGCCTGACCCTGAATCATGTTACAAAGCTGGAGTGGTCAAAAGAGCATGGTACTGGCATAAATATAGATATATTGATCAGTGGAATAGAATTGAGAGTCCAGAAGTGAACCCTCACCTCTATGGTCAACTAGTTTTTGATAAACCTGCCAAACCATGTTAACAGGACAAAACTGTCTCTTCAACAAATGGTGTTGGGAGAACTCGATATCTATAACCTAAAGAATGAAAAAGGACCCCCTATACAAGAATCAACTCAAAATGAATCAAAGACCTAAATATACAAGCCAGGACCATAAAACTACAGAAGAAAATATAGGGAAATATCTTCAAGACCTTGTGGTAGGTGGTGGTTTCTTGGACTTTTCACCCAAAGCATGTGCAACTGAAGAAAAAATAGATAAATGGGACCCTCCTCAAAATTAAACACTTCTTCACCTCACAGGACTTTGTCAAAGGGGTGAAAAGGAAGCCTACTCAATGGGAGAAAATATTTGGAAATCACATGTCTGATAAGGGGTTAATATCCATGATATATAAAGAGATGCTACAATTCAACAATAAGAAGACATGACCTGATTAAAAAATGGGCAAAAGACTGGAATAGACTTTTGTTCAAAGAAGGAATACAAATGGTAAAAAGCATATGAAAAAATATTCAATATTACTGATGATTAGGGAAATGCAAATCAAAACTACAATGAGCTATCATTTCACACCTATCAGAATGGCCACTATTAAGAGAGAAAACTACAAGTGCTGGAGAGGATGTGGAGAGATAGGAACACTTCTTCACTGTTGGAGGGAATGCAGAATGGGACGGCCACTATGGAGGACTGTTTGGCAGTTCCTAAAGAAGTTGAATATAGACTTGCCACGTGACCCTGCAATACCAGTACTGGGTATATACCCAGAAGAACTGAAAGCAGTGACACAAATGGACATATGCACACTGATGTTCATAGTAGCATTATTCATGATTGCCAAAAGTTGGAAACAATCCAAGTGTCCATCAACCCATGAATGGATAAACAAACTGTGGTTTATTCACATGATGGTATATTATTACAACATGGATGAACCTGGAGGACATTATGTTGAGTGAAGCAAGCCAGACACAAAAGGACAAATATTGTATGATTGCGTTACTATTAACTAAATATATTGTATCACATATTGTATGATTCCATTTATAATATATGTAAATATGAATCAATCTATAAAGATGAAAGTTGATTAGTGGTTATGTAGGATGAGGCAAGACATACTAAGTACTGTAGTCTTAATTTTTGTAGTGATGAAATAATTCTAAAATTTTGGGTGAAGATGAATGTACAATATTGTGATTATACTAAAATCCATTGTTTATACTATTTAGATAGATCATATAGTATGTGAATATATCTCAATAAAACTGCTTAATAAATAAATAATTGTGCAAGAATAGCCAGAAATAGCAGTTATGAACAGCAGGGGAAACATAGATTGAGAGGTGAAGAATTTTCTTGTTTGTCTGTTTTTTATTATTATTAATATAGAAATAATGAAATCCTCTAATAATGATTGAAGTGATGAATGCAGAACTATGTGATTATACCAAATACCACTGACTGTACACTTTGGATGAATTGTATGCTTAAAATATGTATCAATAAAATTGATTTGTTAAAAAAGTGATCATTTAAATTCATTGTTTGGTGAGAGATTTTGTTTTTAATAAGTTTTGAATTCTTTCATTCTTATTTGCCATTTCTTGAGAAAAAACATTTGCTTTTTCTTTGTTGCCTTTATGTGGTCAAAAACATTGTCTAATTTCTTTGTTAATCTAGCTAAGGATTTGTCAATTATATTGATCTTCTCGAAGAACCAGATTTTTATTTTGTTTATTTTTTTCTAGTGCTTTCTTATTTTCTCTTTCATTTAGTTCTGCTCAAATCTTTGTTATTTCCTTCTGTCTACTTCCTTTGGGCTTAGTTTTTTGTTCTACTCTAATTCCTTGAGGCATGCAGTTAGGGCTTCGATTTTAGTGTTTTCTTCTTTTTTGATATACGCATTCATGGTTATGAATTTCCATCTCAGTTCAGTTTCTGCTGTATCCCATAGGTTTTGATATATTGTGTTGTCATTTTCATTCATTTCCATGTAGTTACTGATTTCTTTTGAAATTTCCTCCTTGGCCCACCGTTTGTCTAAGAGTATGCTGTTTAACTCCCATATCTTTGTGCCTAATCTGGTTCTCTGGCCCTTACTGATTTCCAGTTTCATTCCATTGTAGTCTAACACATTACTTTGTATAATCTATATCTTTCTGAGTCCATTGAGAATTTTTCTGTGGCCTAGCATGTGGTCTATCTC